>JAUMHQ010000087.1:5035208-5047524 GCA_032361165.1 Enteromius paludinosus
ACACAGCACATACAAACATATTATGCAAAGAAAAACTTTTATTTTGGATGCGATTAATCATTTGACAGCACTAATTAAAATTTGTGTAAAAAGGACCTAAACGCACTATACTGAGTAAGTATTTTAAATCATATACCCCGCCTTTAAGTACTGGAGCTAACGTCACCGAATAAGACTGCATTTGTACTTGTGTAGAATTTGTGCGCAATAATCCGAGAGGTAAAAATTGACATTGTGGTAAAAATTCTAAATTATAGATTAACGATAACGATAGTTTTAAAAATCTTCCTCGATGTTACAGAATAGCAGCGTCCACATCACAACTATAACGTTAAAGGACAGAGAAACTATATCATTTTCCAAACGATTTTTTCCACCTGATGAACGATAAAAACATTGCCAACCAATCAGAATCAATCCTGCTATCACGCGCTTGAGAATTTAAAGTAGCAGGCTTGAGCTTATAATGAATAGACAATATCATTCGCTGCTGTGAACGCAAATATAGTTGTCGCTATCGTCATCTTTATAGCTATTGTGCTTGGTGTAAACGGGCCTTCGGTTTTTTTGGCGCTTTTGCAATTTTCAATGGCAACAAAGTTAAGATATGACAGGAAGTGATTAGGAGAAAGATGGTGGGAAAAGGAAAGGTCCACGAGATGGGATCTGATCTTGGGACACCCAAAGAGCAACCACACAATATGTTGGCGCACTGACCAACAGGCCATCGGCGCCAATGGAAATCGCAACATTTTATTTCAAAATTCCGATTCCGTGCAGTAATGAGTTTAGATCTTATAATTTTGAACTCAGAATTTTGAGTTTATATTTCCAATTGTATGAATCGAATTGTACACATTTTTCTCACACTTTTTTTCTTGCGAATGTATATCTCAAACCGAAAGACAGAAAGTTCCAGTTGTTCAAATCATAGGAATTGCATTGCATTGTGAGTTACAGCAATCCATCCAGTGTGCTTTAGGAGTTTTTCTTTTATTTTCCCGCTATTTCTCACTATCTGTCGCTTTTCATATGTGTTTAGTTAATGTGCAAAATGATATCCCAGCTGTAATATAAGCATGCATATACGTATTTTGGGTGTGCGGGCACATTGTCGCACAGATTCTACCTTTGTGTGCCAGAGAGGGAAGAAATGTCTCGCGGTCCCTTGTCAGTACACATTGATATGCAGGCCACACGCCAGCGCTGCTCACGGACTGCAATGAAGGGCCCGGGATGCGAAGCGTAATGACACTGAAGTCTATTTAACACCACAGTATGCAAAGTGACACGTGGAATATGATCTTGGGATCTCACCGCTTGTTGACGTACGAGGCTACACATTTCAAAACAGGCTCATTACATGCATGCATATGATTTAATGCAGCGGAGCATGTTTGAAACCTGGCCTCTGAGAGCCACGCTGTTAGCATTTACATTTATGCATTTAGCAAACACTTTTTGTTACTGTTCAGCTTTTTTTTTTTAATTTGTCTAATTTTAGAATGTCAATTTAAACTTATTTTAAGTTTTTCACACAATATTTATATTTTATTTAAATTTTTTTACTTTTTTTTTTTTTTTTGCCTTTAAGTTGACATAAAGAACTAGCACATAAATGCTAAACACATAAAAGTACTGAAAAAAAACAAAACGATTGCAAATAATTTGAGTGCTCCTGCATGTATTTTTACCATACTTCTATTTCTATAAATAAAATATTGCACACAAAAATGCATTCTAGGCTAAGCCGCGCTAGCACAAAAACCATTTCTAAGTACTAAACCACAGACACACAGGAGATCTGATTGAACGACTCTTAGGTTGACCATAAAATGGTGAAAGTGAGTTTTTTTTAGCCCCTCAGCTACAGCCTTACAACAGTGAATGCATAAAATTTTGCTTCTCTATGATTTTTCACTCTCGCTGCAGTCAGGGGGCATAAAAAATGCATAGCGGCGATAGCATCTCTCGCTCTAGTTCCCTAAACCATGACACAAGACAGGCTTAACCGGCAAAGTTGTTTGCTAAATGTCAACCGGATCCAAGAAGCTCTTGCTCTCCTGTATACCTCACTGACCCAGTGCCCAGTGTTCAGTGACGCTCAGGGGAAGCTATTTTGAAATCTTATCCTGTTAGGCTACAAGCTAAAGCTACTCAACGTTCAGCTACACTTTAGTAAACACAGTGGTTAGCTAAACTACTGAAGAGAAAGAGAGAGAGCTAGCGCTAACGCTAGCGCTAGCGTAGCTTGTCTGACACAAATACAGTCATATTTTCAATTAGGGTGACAGCCTTAAAAAACACAAATCAATGTAACTTGAACATTAAGACATGACATAATGATAAACAGCAGATTTTCAGTTAATATTATGTTGTTTTGTACATTTTTGTTATACTTCACATCATAGTTATAGTCACTCGCACATTACAGACCTTTTTCAGAACACTGTGTGAGATCCATCTGTCTTTATTTCTGCTTTTCTTGGAAGCATGACATCATGTTTCACCTTTTCTGGCATCAGTCTAAGTTTAAAATTATATGGAGCTTGATATATGATGTTATTGGGGTAATTGGCATCTTTGGTGCCATAACTAGGTTAAAAGCTCTACTTAAATCGTATTATCTTTCCATTCCATCTGCAGGCGAGCATCTCCACATCTGCCCACAAGGTTACACCTGCTGCACCAGTGCCATGGAGGAAACGTTGTCGAACCTGAGCCGTCGGGAATTCGAAGGCCTGGTTAGAGAAGCAGGACGTTCCATTCAAGCCTCGCTAAATGCCCAGTACAGGACCTTCGACAGTAAGTTCAAAACTCAGATGCTTCCATTCTTAGTTCTGTTTTTGGTGTATTATGTCTCACAGTTGCTCACACAACTGTTCAGTTTTTCCATTGTAATGTTAGCTGGATGATTTTTGAATAACCCTAACGTTTAAGTTGTCATTTTTCCACCCAAAGTGTGAAGGTGAAAAAGAGCAGACTCTAACCTGGCAGAGGAAATGAGATTTAGAGGTTTTACAGTGCACTTGTACCGTCACGGACAGCTGTCTTATCCAGAGCGCTGGTTTATGAAACTTCATCTGTTTTTAGTTAACATTTTTCCTGGATTTAACCGCATTAGGGTTAATGAATGTGAAGGGTTAAAGAGTTGCAGCACTTTGAAGCCCAAACTCTCTCCTGGTTTGTGTCATTGTGAGCTTAGATAAAAGGAAAACTCTAAAGCTCATATGCTTTCACACCGAGTGGTCCTTACAGGGCAATTACAGTGGGGTTTTATGGCCTTTTACTGCAGTAATGATAAGAGATTTTGATGCAGTTGTTCAATTTACTGACACTAATCATACGTTTTCTGGAAGCCACTGAATGAGAATGCATCATGTGTGTGTTTATTTATGTATTTATATCAAATATTTTTATTGAATTTGTTATATATAATATATATATATATATATATATATATAATAATTACTAAAAAGGCAATTATTGGGAAATACTAAGTTACCTGAATGTTATTAAAATTACATGTTATTGATATTAGTTACATGTTATAATTCCCCTAATAGGCAAAACATAATATAATATAAAATAAAATAATATTATTAAAAATGCAATGTAAACAAAGTTTCCACAAGAAATATTGTTTGTAATTTCCAAAACGTCATCAAATGTGAACATGCATTCATTTATCAATTATGCACAAAAACTGATTTTGTATTAATAAAAATGAATAAAAACTGAAAACTCAGAATATGACGCAAACCTGCAATAATTATATGTTAAAAAACGCAAATATCCTTTATGCAGTTATTACCCAATGTCTTTGCTTCTGACTAGTTTCGTTTATCCAATTCAACCATACTCATAAGCATAAATTACTTTAGACAAACATTTGTGCTTCATTTTTTTTTATTGCTGAATAGTGTTAAAGCATTGAAGCTTTGCTCAGACTTGCCACGTAAGTAACTCCAAAGTCACAGAACACATGACTTTCCATAAAAAATTACATAGTTAGTTACTGTTTTAGGGAGTAACGTTATATTTTAAAGCATGACTTTTAAAAGTAACTTTTCTCAGCACATGGTACTTCAATGAAACCTACAACTCTACTGTCAAACAGTAGTTAGTAGATGCAATTGTATGTGGTTTATTTATTAATTTCACTCGGAGATAAGTGACTTCCTTTTTTATCCATGCAGCATATTTCTTGGAGCTCCTAAATGGCTCTGAGCGGTGGTTGGAGGAGGCCTTTGTGGCTGCTTTGGGGGAACTGTACCGGCCCAATGCGGGAGTGTTTCGTGACCTTTACGCCGACCTGCGTCGATATTACAGCGGTGCCTCCCTGAACCTTGAGGAGGTCTTGGACGAGTTCTGGATGAGACTCCTGGAGCGTCTTTTGAAGGTGTCTGACCCCGAGACCGCATCCCTGCTCTCTGACGACTTCCTGGAGTGTGCCTCCAAGCAGACTGAAACCCTGCGTCCGTTCGGAGAAGCTCCACGGGAACTAAAGGCCAAGCTGGTGCGGGCATTTATCGCTGCTCGGGCATTCATCCAGGGCCTTAACGTGGCTGGAGAGATTGTACGGAAGGTGTCTCAGGTACAGTGGATTGTTTCTTCTTTTTTACGATGGGTGTGATGTAGTGGTTAAAGCTCAGGGTTACCAACGGAAGGTAGCTGGTTTGTTCACCACAAGAAACATGCCGTGTGCCAAGAACGCACTACCCTTAAGCAAAGCAATTAATCCCAGGGTGCTCAAGGGTGACTAGTAGCATTCGTGCATGAAAGTTAAAAACAAGCCTTCTACTAAATAAGTTATAAATAAAACCCCTAGAGTGTACACTTGGTAAGACCGCCTTTGGCAATATTTTCCGTCCATACCAGCATTGGGGTCTACTTGGCAAAATTGCTTAAGCTCCTTCAAATAGAACTGAGGCCATGATGCTCAATAGTGCTCCTTTTCTTGATTTAAGACTTAAAGATTTGAAGATTTTAATACTTCCAAGTGAGTATTCCAGTTTGAGCTCCTGGGTTAAGTTTTGCATCAAACATTGTGCTTCACATCAAAGTCTTAAAGTTCACTTAAGGTTTCTTCAGACCAGGGATTCTCCTCCAAGTCATTGAGTCAGTGACATGCCTTTTAGGCAAATACCAGCCGAGTGATAAAGACTTCCTTTCTTTCACTGTTTTTACGAGCCAGATTTATGAAATGTTCTTGCTTTTGAAGTGCTATTGTTGCCCCACGACAGTTTTTCCCATTTATGTTATGTGGAACTGTAGCTCTAATAGCATTGCCAACATCTTCTTGTCCAGACAACCAGTTCTGGCAAAATTTCAATTCTTTGCAGATGCGCAGTTGGTCCATATTTTCTCACCTTTATAATGACAACCCTCACTGTGCTTCAAGGTGTATTTTATACGAATTATATCCTTGCCCTGACTGGTGTTTTTCCAGAATCTTGTGTTAGATCTCCTTATAATGATCCTTGGATTCTGCGGTAGGGTGTTGCCTTGGAAATGAAGTGTGTATTCTCCTAGACACAGGTGTATTTGACATTAGAGTCATAAGGCGATGGGAAAAACTCTCCAATAAGTAATTGTTCCATGGTGGAACACTGTGCAATTGAGAGAGTCCAAGGACACCAAAGATTTTATATGTGGCTTAAATAAAACCATGCATATCCTTTAATGCCATACTCTCTGTAGGTGGTCTGGATGCACTAAAAGGGAGCAGTACCTTAGATTGCCCTCATTGCCTAGAAAGTCAATCAATGGAAACTCCCAAATTCATCAATACTGGATCCATGACATCAAGACAAATGACTACACGGCAGCATTCCCAAAGATGTTTGCCCCATAACCACACAAGGAAATATAGTCCAAGTCCTTAGTGGATACCCTACCCTTGCTTTGACAAATGAAAGTAGGGCACAATGGTACCTCTCCATTCTTTAAGGGATTTCTTACAGAATTGGATTCAGTCTCCTGGTGCCAAACTCTCAGGAGATTGCCGCTAAGCAGACCTAAATTCTTGTTGCTGTTGGGAATATACCAGTTTGGAATATTGCGCGTCTTGTTTAAGTAGTCTTATGTTGACATCCACTGTATGGCACATAGGGATTGAATGCAATGAATGCATTTAGTCACCGTTTGCATTAGTAGCATAAAGCAGCAGGTTCACACACAATCCAAGTAAAACGATTAAACAGAAGTTGCCTTCGGGTAAAATACAGCACGATTACCAAACTTGCCTTTCCCGAAAGACTTTAAAGTTACTTCAAAGTTTATCTTATATAATAGATGACCTGAATCCACATGCAGATAACATGCTACGCTGGAGACAATAAAGAAAATCAAACTAGCTTTATCAGCATTCGGGGGAAAATGATAACAAACTTGTTTAGCTGACGCTAAAAGGACTTGCAGTGCTTTTATTACAGGAACAATTCTCCCGAAGCGATGCTGTGTTAATTGCCTTGCTCACAATAGTGTTAGCTCATGGATAAATGTCTAATGGTCATCTTTCCCACAGGTTCCTTTGAGCCTGGAGTGTAATCGTGCCATTATGAAACTGGTGTACTGCCCTTATTGCCGAGGTCTGGGATCAGTCAAACCTTGCATCAATTACTGCAAGAATGTCATGAAGGGCTGCCTGGCTAATCAGGCTGACTTGGACACTGAGTGGCAGAGCCTTATAGGTAAAGCAGAGATATTACGACACAAACTCTTAGTCTTTTGTTGGTTGCTTGATTTCTGTTTTTGTTGCATCCCACTGGGTAGTGCTGTCACTTGGCTAGATATTTCAATTTTAGACATGAATTGGCACTGACCATTTGGTTCTCATTCTGTTTTCTTCAATCAGAAACCATGCTACAGGTGGCCTCCAGTTTTGGTGCCGAGCCCAGTATGGACACAGTGATCTATTCAATTCCTGTGAGAATCTCAGAGGCTGTTCTTACCATGCAGGAGAATATGGAGATCTATACCAGCAAGGTTAGGACATTGAAATTAAGCATCTATTTTAAACGAGCGAGTTGAATTCCGATGTGAGGTGTCAGTTTAAAAAGTTGAAAGATTTATTGATCACAAGAGGGCCGTTTACCCACAACTAAGTTTGTGTTGCGTTTCAGGTTTTCAAGGCCTGTGGGGACCGTGGTGAGGAAGGAACACCAAGTTCGATATCTGAGGAGCCGAAAAAGAAAGCAAGTACAGTTACTGCTCTGGAATACAAACCCAGCCCCAAATCTGCAGCCAGACTGGAGGTGCAGGTGTGTGCATGTGTGGCAGTGTTCCCTTTTGGCCAACTGTTATCAGTTTTATACATTGTAGTTGAAGTGTGTGCAATTCCCAGGTCACAGACGTGTCCAGTAAACTGAAGGAAATGCAGTTTTACTGGGTACAACTCCCCTCGGCTCTGTGCAGTGGTAAAACGGCATCTTCAACCAACGGTGACAAATGTTGGAATGGCATCACCAAATCAAGGTATTAATTCTTTAGGGCAAATCTATTTAATCTATAGAGGATAGGTGTCCATTCAGCTTTGTGGTAAGTGTTTATGTAATCAATTTGCACACTTCTTAAGGCTAAATAGATGTGCAAGGATTTTGATTGATGACTTTTGGGATGAACACACATTATGAATTTATAGATCGTTACTCATGGTCAGTGCTGACAGACTTCTAAAAACTGCATCCGTCCCTCTTTTTACGGCCAAAGTCATTAAATTGATTGTTTAGGTATCACTGCCACAGGGCTGAACTCCCATTGCCCAAAGTCGTCAGAAGTGATTAATTACTGGATGAGGTTTATCTTCGTTTGTGTGAGACAATTTGAGTAAGTACAGCCAAGTAACCTTTATTTTTAGTCATCATTAATACCTATTAGCTCTGTATAATCAAACTAGCAATCTCACGGGGGATAATTAATGCATACTAGTATGTGATTAGTGGTGTTTGCTAGCGCAAGCGTTCTTAATTCTATTGCTCATAATTATGGTCCATATACAGACAACGAATAAAAACCCTACTGACACTTAAGGAGGGACTTCTCAAGCCAAATCTAAAGACTACTTGGCAATATACTGGTAAAACACCTTAGCAACCACATAACAAACCACTCAGAATGCCATCACAATATACTAACTGCTAAAACCATTGCATTTCAACCACCTAGACATAGACCTAGACCCTAGCAACCTCATAGCAATGCATGAAAAAACCACACTCTTTTGCAACATGCTAAAAACCAATCAAAGCACCATAGAAATGTGCTAAAAAACATGTTTTGCATAGCCTGACGCATTATATTCAAGTTTGTGGTAGTGATGTATGAGCCTGGTTTTTATTTCAGCGTAAGGGTGTTAATTGTGAAAAATGTAATATAAGAGCTATTAACAAAATGTTTGAAATGGCTCTGGAAAATTTATTTTTTTCTGCAGTTACCTCCCAGAGGTCATGGGCGACGGGCTGGCCAATCAGATTAATAACCCAGAGGTGGAGATCGACATCACCAAGCCTGACAGGACTATACGTCAACAGATCATGCTGCTGAAGATCATGTCAAACCGCCTGAAAAACGCCCTCGAAGGCAACGATGTAGATTTCCAAGATACAAGTAAGATGCTAAAGAGCTAAGTAAATTACATGATCATACTGTTGGATTCATGAAACGAGAACAAATTTGTCCAATTTAGTCAATACACTAGTTAAGTTTGTTTTAATACTGTTACATACAAATGAGACTCGATGCAAAATTTAGCACCATTCTAGGGCTGAATGGTTTTGTCTGTGTTATGCTGCAATTTCATGTTAATTACACACTGCATAGCAATCATTACTTCTGTGACCTTTTTAGCACCAAAGTAATCATCATGTTTTTTCTATAATGTGTCACTAGGTGATGATTTCAGTGGCTCAGCAAGCGGCATGTGTGAGGACCACCTGTGCGTTCGAGGTAGACCTCCGGTTTTTGGTCCGAAAACGGACAGGCCCAAACTCTACGCCTACGGCCCTGAAAACAAAAGAGTCAAAGGATCCGGAAACCAGATTCAGCCTTCCGTCATCTTACTGCTTCTGTTACTCGCGGCTCTACTGCTGAGACGATAATGGAGATGCTAAATCGAACTTTGGGATCTGGGTCAGGAAACTTGGGATAGGACAAGGAATGTTTCAAAAGAATAGGGGAAAATGATGTGAAAAATGTTGCCAAACGAAAAAAAAAGAAAAAAAAGAAACCTTTTGAGTGAATGGACTTCTGAATTCCTCTGGGATACGACATGAGAATAGGTGGAAAAAGAAATTTTGTTTCTGTGTATTTTTATGTTTTGTAATATACGTCAGATTAAACACTGACTTGTTACATCAATTTACATCTTGCTTTTTTACCTTTGAATGTAAAAAGATGAACTGGACAGGGAGAATTCTGGTTTAGATTTACAATACGAGGTTCTCAGCCACCTAAGCGACTTACCCACATTCACTTGCTCTTAAAGTCACACAGTCACCAAGAAACCCCGTGTTTCATTTCACCACGCTTGAGTTACACAAGTTTGTCTTTGCACAACTGTTCTTTACGTCTTAAACATTTCACAGACGGTCATAATTACAAAACACTACATCAGTCTGATCCCTTTTAGATTACAAAATGTATGAACTATGGCATGGACATTAATTGAAATACTACATTTATGTAATGTTTTTTTGTTGTTGTTTTGTTTTTTCAATGAACGATTTTGTATGATAGCAAGCTGCAATAATGGGTGAATTTCACAAAAAAAACGTGTCAGGAAATGTCCATTTCTTTCACATCAACATCAAAAGTGAACAGTGATTATTTTGCATAAAATAAGGCTTTTTTATTTTCTTTTTTTTTTTGCATCATTCCTAATAATTTTCTTAATTTATTATTTTTAATATAACATTTTCCATTAAAAAACATCTTACCATTTCTACAAAAAGAAAGTACAATTATTACAAGTATTACAATTTGTATTAGATTTAGGGGATACTTGTAATGGCTTTAATTTCGATTTTAGGGAGAAGCATCATGAGGCAACTCATTTATTTTCAGTTCTGTAATAATTGTCATCATCATCATCATTATTATTATTATTTAATGCTTTATTAGTTTTATTTTCCATACTATGTCCATATAGGGTGTTTTTTGTCTTTTTTTTACATTAATGACATCAACTTATTGACTTTACACATTATTATACAAAATAACAAAAATAATAATTTAATTAAGCCCCTCAAAATCAGCTTTATTTTAATGCAAAATATTTTGTCTCTGATGTTGGTGTGAGAAATGACCCGAACATGATATTCTCTCTTCTTGAAATGTAAACGTAAAATAATAAACGTCCAAAGGACACGAATGCACAAAATATTTGCTTCACTCACCCCGATGCAAACCCTTAACTTGGAGTTTGGAAACTCATGGCTGTGTTATTGCTCAGTGCAGAGCGAATTCATATTCATAATATCACTTTTGGAGTACTTTCAGCACCGATGGCAAGTTAAATAGACGCATGTGTCAGCCTTGAATGATATGATTTGCCTTGAATGGAATTACATTATAGCCAAAGCCAATGGGAAGCAGTCATTTACAGAATGTACTTTTAAAATAAAAACTGTCACTTTTAACAAAAGCTTAACGATTTCGATTCCAGAGCAATGTAATTAATTCAACTTGTGGAAGTGATGTTTTAAACCACTTCCAAGTAGCTGATTCGGATTTACAAGCGTAATGTTACGATATTTCAGACAAAAAAAAAAACCTACAAAATATGTTGCACAATATTAACATCGAGTCCCTAAACGTTGCATATAATGGTGTCAAACGATCTTCATGTTTCTGATATTCGTGAGTTTTTCGATGCACAACTAGAGCTGAATCCACAAGGACCTGGTTTTGTCAGATGCGAAATGTAAAAAGTTTGTGGAATGTAAACGCAGTTGAGAATGTACACGATGTAGTGTACGACTCTGTCGCAGGAAGGTTCGTTTCTGTACTCGGTTGTCCGGTATAAATGAAAAGCACATTGTATACTCTTAGTCGACTCAATGAATGGACATTGAGAAGGGCTCAAACACAAGCGTAATGTGTTTCCTTAGACAGTGACAGACTGAGCACACGCTCATTGGATAGAGGCAGAGATGTGCGTTATGGAACTTTTGATTTTGTTATATTTCAGCACTAGCATTTTATTTGAGGTATGACTTTGTAAATTTGGTCCGTTTTACGTAATAAACATGCACAGTTGTTCAAACTAAATGGATGTTGTCTGTTTTTTTAAAAAAGTTTGATTCATTTCTACCAGACCCTAAACTTGCTCATGTCTTTTAGTCTCAAAATATTAATGTGAAGCCTTTGTGATGTTCTAAATAAAACTGTAATTTTCATTCAGGTCATATTCTTGTATTTCTGGGGTCACGTTGAGGTGGAAGGTCTTGCCTTTAGCGTCTTTGGAGGACATGGGTGAATGTGGACCAATATATGCGCTTTTATTTCTGCTGATTTCTTCACTGACCACTGTGAAAACACAACAAAACATTATGCGTTAGTTCACCATTGTAATAAACTGACATTCAGTTTAGCCAATCAGCTGGTTTTTAAAGGGTTTGTTCACCCCAAAATTAAAATTCTATCGTTAATTACTTACCCTTATGTCATTCCAAACCCAAAAGACCGTTGTTCATCTTCGGAACACAAATTGAGATGTAAATTTACTCAACCATTCTTCTCCCCTGAGTTTATGTTAGTCTCTGATGTCACATCCTGTTCTACCGATGTATTACTACGCTTCTAGACCTGGATCATTTTAGTTGTGTTGCTGTATTTGGAGGGTCAGACATCTCTGATTTCATCCAAAATATCTTAATTTGTGGTTCGAAGATGAACGAAGGTCTTGTCGGTTTGAAACAAAACAAGGGGGACTGATTACAGTTGTGTAAGTCGTAAGTTTATAACCCTGGAAGAATTTATGATTTCTCTGCCAATTTTCAGAGAATATAAATGATAAAACAAAAGCTTTTCTTTCACTCAAGGTTAGTGTCTGCCTGAAGCCATTGATTATCAGTCAAGTGTGTTTACTCTTTAAATCATAATGACAACAGAAACTACCCTAATGACCCTGATCAAAAGTTTCCATACCCTTGAATCTGATTACTGTGTGTTGTTTCCTGGATGATCCACAACTGTCTTTCTACTGTTTGATAGTTGTTCATGAGTGCCTTGTTGGTCCCCACTGAACAATGGTCTTTCTCAGACGTTGAAATGATATCTCCTGACAAGCCAGAATGAAAGTTTTTATGACGTC
>JAUMHQ010000087.1:5051318-5065316 GCA_032361165.1 Enteromius paludinosus
TTCCTTCAGAATGAAGTGATTCACTAAAACGAACCATCCAAATACATCAAATCTAGTTTTTGAACCAGTTCTTCCTTCAGAATGAAGTGATTTACTAAAATGAACCATCCAAATAAACCATGTCAAGCTTTTGAATCAGTTATTTTGCTTTTAAACAAAGCCATTTGGACAGCTGCCCAAACCAAGCAAACTAAAATGAATCATCTCCCCCAATGTTTTTGGTTGTGCTAATCTTGATTTGCTGGAGAAAATATCTCAACAGCTACTGTGAATCTCTATGAACATGTTCACTGGGAAGAACTATACGAACAAAGTCATTCATTACAGCAAATCACACAAATGAATCGATGCACTGGAATGAGTCAACATGGCGTCATGCTACATGGGTACTACAATAGTAGTCCCAGGAAGAGCTACAGTACAGTCTTTTGCTCTTCTAGAACATGTAGTTAAGCAAGCTCTATGTTCATGTACGTACTTTCTTCTCAATATTGCAAAAGTAGAACTCGGTTAGAGCTGACTATTTTCGTACCTTCCAGGTCATCAATGGATTTTTCCAGCTTGGCCACTGTCCTCTCTGCAAACTCTGCGCGGGTCTCGGCCTGAAAAAACACAATACGGAAGTTGAAAAAAAAGATCGGGATGAGAAAGAGCAGCTTATCTTTGACCCGTGTCTCATTTATTGCCTTCTTTACCTCCTTCAGCTTGTCACTAAGAACTTTAATTTCCTCTTCATACTTGTCTTCTTTTTCGGAGTACTGAAACATGCAAACAAAGACAGATGCAGCAAATCTGAATAAGAACTTTAACCGTCAATTACGGTCTTTCGAAGCGATTTAGTCGAGCGATGATTATTATAGAGGTCTGAAAATTGTGACTTTGTGAACATTAACAGATAAAAGAGAGATGTTGACTTACTTTCTCTGCCTGAGCCTCTAGGGATTTAAGGTTGTTGGTAACGTTTTTCAACTCCTCCTCTAAATCGCTAGCTTTGCTGGAAGCGTTTGAGAAGAAAACAATGTTTTAACTTGTCGAGCAACAAACAGTCACATCTTGAAGCGTGAGAACAGAAGTGTGAGAATAGGCAGATGATACCATTCGGCGACTTCGGCTCTCTCCTCGGCTCTCTCCAGCTCCCCCTCGAGAATCACCAGCTTACGGGCCACCTGTATCAGAGACGACGTTCAGATGAAGACCATGAAGCTTCACACATCTGGAAGCGTTGTTCCCTTCAGGCGCTTGTAACCCACCTCTTCGTATTTGCGGTCGGCCTCCTCGGCGATGTGTTTGGCCTCCTTCAGCTGCATCTCCTGGATCTCCATCTTCTCCTCGTCCTTCATGGCACGGTTCTCGATTACCTTCATCCCTCTGGAGGTGAAACAAGCAGTTAGTGATTAGATTATCAATTGGAGATGTTGTCGATGAGCTCTTCGGTGAACATTCTGCAGGAATCTGTGTTATTTCATGATTAACAGCACCCCCATGGACCGGACCTCTAGAAATGTGAACATACCAATTCATTTCCAGGAGCTTTCCAGGTGTTTGTGATTGCTACATAAGTTTTTAACACTGATTCAGATAAACTTGCTCAAACAAATTGTGAACAAACGTCTAGATCAAAGGTAGGCAACGTCGGTCCTGGAGTGCCGATGTCCTGCAGAGTTTAGCTCCAACCCTCAAAAAAACTCACCTGCTTGGAGCCCTAGTCATCCTGAAGACCTTAATTAGCTCGTTCAGGTGTGTTTGATTAGGGTTGGAGCTAAACTCTGCAGGACAGTGGCACTCCAGGACCGACGTTGCCTACCCCTGATCTAGATGGAACATGGATGGCATTTCTGAAAATTCCAAAAAGAACCTTTAACGTCTGAAAGTTCTTTGTGGCAAAAGAAGGTTCTTCAGATTCTAAAAAGTTAAGAACCTTTGACTAAATGGAACCAAAAATGGTTCTTCTATAGCATCGCTGTGAAGAACCATTTAAGCACCTTTATATTTAACATTGTGTAGCTCAGTTCTGAAATATTTTGTTTTTCATATTATTAGTTCTGAATATTTATTCATATATATATATTTTTATTATATCAACAATAAAAGGTTTAGGTCTTCCCTGGAGAGAACCATTACCTCTCAAACAGGGTTAAAAATAACTAGCTTTTTAGACATTGCACACTGAGTCCAATGTTTTGTCTGAAACATTCAGTTACATTTACACACAGCCCTCCAAAACTTTCATCCGTCACAAAAAATTCAGTCCAGGTTCGATTTTCTGTATTTTTGCATCCGTAGCAAGCATTGTAATAGGAAAGAATGACGAATACGAGAAAGAAACCAGAAAAACCCATGAAAATTTGATAAATTGAGATTTTAATTCTGTCACATTGTGCTAATGTCTAATATATTTGCTCGTGGGTTATTTTCCACTGAGTTAAAGATGTTCTGGTACGCCAGAGGCATTTGGTTTGTACCCGAAGCAACACAGCTATTCATTCCCTCCACCATTATTTAAAAATTAAAGGTTTCCATTGACCTCTCGCTCTCGTCTGCTGCTTTCTCCGCCTCTTCCAGTTTCTGCAGTGCAGTTGCCAGCCTCTCCTGAGCCCGATCCAGTTCCTCCTCCACCAGCTGAATCCTGCGGTTCAGGCCCGCCACATCACCCTCAGCCTGACGACAAAAAAGTCAAAGGTTACTTATATACAATTATATGCAAATATACATGTGGCTTACAAAATGACATTCTAATATTTCTTTCTGTCTGTAGGGATTCTCAAGAAGAAGGCTTTTTTATTACTCTATTTTATTAGATTTTTTTTGCACAAAGCACAATCAACCGTGACAGAAAAAACATTTTTACACCCTTTACCACCACCACCACCACCCGTTGTGATTCAAACAAAGATCGGCCTCAGAATGAGCACAATGGTGCCTCTTGTGACATTTCTCAGATTTAAAGAGACCTCACAGCTAAACCGCACAGTTATTGGACTGATAATTGCAACTATAATTATGACGAATATCGGCATGGCTCTCTCACAGTGCAGACGCTCAACTGAGCGAGCGATGCTCTCAGAACGGTAGGAAAATCTCGCAGCCAAGAAACTGCATCTGGGTTTAAACTTTAAGAGGAGACAGAAAAACAGGGCATAGGGGAAAAGTTAAGAGGAGTAAATCGTCCATTTTCTGATAGCAGCTTTGTTTCGAGTCAGAGCTGCTGCTAAGGACTCCTGCTGCTTTCTTTAAGGTCCAATAGACTATTTGGAGCATAAAAGGTAGTAAATGGATCAATGCTGTCATACCAAACTACATTCAACTAGTTTGCTACTGGATAACAAAAAAATATCTTTAATAAAACACAAAAATGAATGTAATAAATCACAGAATTTGATTTTTTCTAAGTTTTCTCATAACTTCTTTTCTTGTAATGCCAACCTTTTTATTAAAATTGGGATGTATATTTCACAGAACTTTTATCTCACAATGACTTCATCTAAATATAACTTTATAACCTTGTATCTGTGTTCAATGTGACTTTATGTCTCCAAATATATATATATTTCTTATAATAATTTATATATATATATATATATATATATATCTTGCATTGTGACAACTTTCAATTCAATTTAAACCGACTGTTAATATAAAAATAAAATTTTATTTTATGTAATTAAGAGGTTTAATTGCAAGATATAAAGATTTATAATTTCAACGTTGCTTATAATTGTGACTTTATTCACAATATAACTTTATATCTCAGTTATTAGAAATAAAGTTAGAATTGCGACGTTTTATGTCAAGATATCACATTGTGATGAACTGTGACTTATATTTTTCAATGTTTGACCTTATCTTGCGATTTTACTTAATTTTAATATGCCATTCAATATCTACATCATTAAAGAAGGGGTCAAATGAACATTTATTCACGCATATTTCACCAAGACATCGACGGAGTAGGAAGCTGACCCCCTTTCGAATAAAAGAGAGCCAGCGAGGGGAGGAGAGAAATGCACAGGAAATGGACACACTCCACATCCTCTCCCCTCCCAAAATGCTCATTCAGTTCAGGGTCAGGATACTCCCTCATGAGCCATGCCCTTTCCTTAGTCACAGCGTTCCCTGGCTGCTTTAGATGCAAGCCATATATGGTAAAACGAGCTCTGGAGAATGCTAGTGGTGAAGTGCCAAAAAAAGATTTAAAGACTAAAGAAGGGCAAAAAAACCAGCCATATTTTATCAAAGAGTGTCTGGACGCAGCCTTGAACGTTTTATCATGTACCAAGCGAATCCAAAACGCCCATTTGTGTGATATGAGACGCCAACATTCCCAGATCTATGGATTCCCAGGCACCCAGATCTTGTTAGAGCCACTGTGATGTCCGTATCCAATTATACGTTTAGGCTTGAAATGTAGGGGGAATCACCTGGGACTAGTGTCGACTTCCTGAGGCACAGAGCTATTGTATGTGACACTGAGCAAACACTAAGACGAACCCTATCAGCGTAATGACCTTTCTACAGGCTGATATTATGAAAATAAGGCCTATCGGATGAAAATGAACAGTGGAAATTAAACAAAGGCGTATTTTAGAAGGTTTACTGTTAAAAGAGCCAAAGAAGGAGTTGCAGATGCAAAATGCTTGGTGGTCTCTCACCAAACATAAAGAAAAGCAGAAGATTGTTGGAGTATTGTAAAGTAAGTGACTAAACTTAAAAAAAAAAATATGCAAAAGAGGTCTTGATATCATTTTTAACACCATGGGAACCCATCGATGCAAATTTGAGAAGCCTAATGGTTTTTGCGCAGACTTTACCATATGTTTCTGGTCATGTTCTTGACTTTTAACCTCGATGTGAATTATGACCTACGTAAATTAGGACCATGATGGAGAGGTCATTGGTCACGTCATGAACATTCTGTCACTCTAAGGGTGGGAAAAACTTCTACTTATGAAAGCAAAGTCAGCTAAATTTGTATTACAAGCATATGACGCAATAAGAGACAGAAGGAATTGATGTAGAAGGATGGGACCAAAAACCTCCTTAACATTTCTTAACCTCTCCGTTAGAAGGAAAAGTCGACAGGTTCTAGACAAAAGATGCACAAACACTTAAAGAACTGGACTTTTCTTAAGCAGTGCCAGCTTCCTGTGTATCTGCATGGTCATCTGAATACGAAGAGGCTTCATAGGAAACTCCGGTGTGGAGCAAGAGACAACATCCTGACTCAGTTCCTTTGGGAGCCATGGATGGGACATCCTTTGGGTCTCTCAGGAGAAGAGCAAAATCTAACGTTCTACCAAAGATCTAACAATTCTTCATTGTGTAAACCCAAGCAGGGGAACATTCACATTTCCTAAAGTTTAATACCATTCAGATGAGAACAAACAGACTGCGGGGTTCTGGCCATGTTTCCTTACAGCAGCTTGAACATTAAGTGCTCCACAAAGGATGAGTCAGACAATATCACAAAATGAAGCATCTAATCCACCAGGGACTGTGGGGGAGAGGGCTTCCTTGACAAGCATTTTCATACCAAGGAAAAATACACTCGCATACAACATGTCATCATATTCTTCTTCTAGATTCAGTGGTTTTATTAAAAAATACTACCAATTAGGCCTAAATTAATGTCAGATTACATATAAATCGCCCCTTTAACTACCATTTTTTCTTTCCTGTTGGATAAATAGTTTAAAAGTTGTATGAATTGGGTCCCTCAAACCAAAAATGTCAAATAGGGAAGATATATCTAATCTATAGAGATAGACAGAACAGATAAAAACGTAGCACTTGCTACTCAAAACAAATAAATTGTTAATTTTGTCAAGTAAAATAGTTTGTAAGGCTAAAATAACAGTAAAAATGGTGCAATAAATTTGCATGAGAAAACACTGAGGCCTAACAACTGGCCAAAAGCAGATTTGGGGGGTCGGACTGTCCCTTTGGACCAACGCCTTTCATTCCACAACCTCACGTCTGCATCCAGGTCTCGCTGTTCACCTAAACATACAATTATAGTCTTCAGAGGAGCCCGGGAGCTTTTTATAGACGCTTGTGCTCACGGAGGGAGCGCGTGGAAGAGTCCCGGGAGTGTAAAGACGACATGTAAGAAGAAAGAAATAAGACTTGTCTCACTTTCTCCCGGAGCTCGCGCTCATTGTCCAGCTCGCGCTGCAGAACCAGAGCTCGGTCTTCTGCGTCATCCGCCTGCTGCTGCAAAGTCTGGATCTTTCTCTTCACTGCTTCCAAAGAAGTCGCGCCTGTCATTTTAGATACTTTATTATATTATATTTGCTGCTAAAAAACGAAAAATAAAAACGCGACTTTGGTCAGGAAAAAATAAAACGATGTGCAAAAACAACGGAAAACTTTTCACAAGGCTATACAAAATAAATACGTCAAAATAAAACGCCTAAAAATATATATATATATATATATATAAAATCCCAAATACAGGGGTGTAATTCAAAAAAAAAAACACGAATGGATGTCCAGTGCAAAAAAAGGAAAGGAAAAAGGGGTGAAAACGACGCGAAATGTGCAATCCCGAATTCTTCCCAGTCCGGATCAATACAAAACGGTTCAGTGAACAAAAACGTCTTCGCAGGTTATTTCTGTCTCATGGATTCATTGGAATGTGAGAGAATGCAAGGAGGCAGAACTTCTGCAGGAAAGTTTCAATGTAACTCTGAAAAAGTTAGGTCCCGGTGACGTCACGGTGGGCGGGGCGTCCATTGAGTCAGCTCAGTCTCATTTTATGCTAATTACGTTACGTTTTTTGGTTTATATTTGCTCGTCTTTTTTAATATTTTGGTAAATCGTTGAACTGCTTTTCAGTAAACTATTAAAGTATTTTTAACAGAAATGTTAAATGCAAATACATGAATTAAGAAGACGTTTCAAGAAAGCTCACATTAAAAATCATGTTATGTAATCAAGTTACATTATAACATTTTCTGAATAACCTAACATCCTCTTGCATCCCTCTTGGCAGCTTTCTATCCAAATTCTGTTATTTATTTCCAATCTGTCCATTAAAATAACTTCAGCCGATATTGCTAAATGCATTATTCATTTTTGAATGAGACTATGCGAGTTTTAGATCTTCACATAACCGATAAATAATTTTACAGTACGTCAATTTATTTTAAAGCAAAAAAATTATACATTTAATCAAATCGATGTTTTGTTCCCATGCACTTAAGTTGTAAATAGTTTGTTTTTGCATTTGCATCCTTAAAATGAAAAAATGAGTGAAGTATAGTCAAATCGCTGCAGGTTGTGACTTTGCCACGGCTTACTAATTCGACACGGCAATTAACCGCAAGATTTCAATTACAACCCCCACAATTAAAACCCCCAGTTCTGACCTTAAACACCATTTCATGTGTGACACACTTTCCTCAGAAGTGTGCTTTTGTTCTAAAGACGCGCCAGCATTGATTTCATTAGTCACAGGAGTGTGGCCCTCTGTGTTTGCTTTCGCTGCATTCTTGGGATTCCTGGGCTGCTACATGGCAACCGAAGTCCCAGTCTCCCCTGCTGTTCACTGACTTATCAGTAACAGGCCTCAAAAATCCCTCGCTCATTGAGAGTATCTTACTTCTGTGGCGTTGCGAATGCAGATGTATAATTAGTTTACAGTTTTCCTCTTAATGCATGACATGTGGTAGGATTGTCTGGAGCACATTTTCAGGGCAATGCTCCAAGGAACTCAAAATGCGCTCGTATCCCCAGTTTTAGGCCTTAAGAAAACTAGTGCTACAGGAAATGAATCTTGTACTCAAAAATACATTTGTTCTCTTATTAAATAAAGTTGGAGGTTACTGTGTCTTGTAATGGTGTTTTGCGGTCAACGACAACATCTCTCTTTACATGGATTTACCCCCATGCTGGAATCATTAAGGATTCACAAACAACCCATTTGCCCCTCCTCGGCTTCCTTCTCGAACTATGCAGTCATTTCCTTTGAGGTCACATTGTGAGGAGTAACCCGAGCTTATCAGAGCAGAGGACAGGATGGACCACTTCAGACCCCCGCAGGTGTGATTACGGCAATTTTCTCAATCGTCCCAAGGCCAAACGCGTTTCTACAGGTGAAGCATCTTGTGCTTCATTTCGGCTTCATGAACGTTTGCTGAAAATTAACTCGTGAAAGTTTGTTTCTGCATTCGAACTGATTAGAAGAAATCCTGCATTATATCACTTGCTCGCCAAAGGATCCTCTTTAGTGAATGGTTGCCGTCAGATTTAGAGTCCAAACAGCTGATAAAAACAACACAGTAACCCACAAGCAATCAACACGGCTCCAGGCATGTCTTGTACGAAAATAAGCATGTTTGTAAGAAACAAATCCATTATTAATATGTTCCAGCGAAATAATCTATAGTCATCCATCCGCAATAATAGTTTTTTCCAGTGAAAGAATTTTGTCCTGTCTGAATCAGGAGATAAATATGCACAGATCAAGCACTGTTTACACTTATAAACAGTAACTAAACATTTCTAAACAGGAGGAAGCATTATTATGGATTATGGACTCATATTTTGGCCAGAAGCAATGGTTTAAACACCTTCATTTACAGTTGTGTTTCTTAAAAACGCACATTTTTCACTTCACCAGGTGTTAACTGATAGATCAGAGTCGTCGTGTGGACGATTGATGAGCAAATACTCATTTTTGCGTGAACTGCTGCTTTAAACGACTTTAATATGTGTGTTTAAACCTGAAATGATCTTTTCAGAGCGATGCGTCATGTTCAAAGCATCACAGAGGTAAACCTGAGGAGAAAGGTATTTTAAAAGATTCATGTCTCGTGTTGACATGTTTTATTGAGGGAAAGCTTTTTATTACCCTATAAATCCCCGTTTGAAACACTTGGAAATGGTGCCGTGACCCTGAAACGGGCCAGCTGCGGTGACAGGAAGTGAAAGCATCCTAACAAAGCCCGAATGACTCAAGTTGTTTATCATAGAGGAATCATGTCTGATTCTGTTTTATGGAGCCGTAGTCTACAGAATGCGTCACTTACGTCAGCAGCTTTTATCTCAGACAGTTCCAGTTTCTCTTGGGCGTCTTTCAGGGCCTCTGAGTACTTGTCCAGTTCATCTTCAGTCTGTTTGAGCTTCTTCTGGAGGCTGACCAGCTCATCATCCAGCTGTGTGAGGAAGAGTGAGTAAACGGATCAGAGCACTGCACACATGACACAACTCAAGGGAATTTATCCCAGAAATCCAAACAAAAATCTGTCTGGAATGCTTATAGTAATATTAATATATATATATATATATAATATATATACACAAAAACATTATTATTATTAATTAAATGGCATAAAATGTTATTGATCATGTTTTTGTTGGTGTCAAAGAGCACAACCATTTATGGCAACACTTTAGAATAGGAAATATTATTTGTTAATATTATTTATTTTAATGATAATAATAAACAATAAAATAATAATAATAATAATAATAATAATAATAATAAATGTTATTGTAATTACAATGATTTATTTTAATAATAATAAAGACACAATAATAATAATAATTATTATTATTATTATTACTATTATTATTATTACTATTATTATTGATGTTGTTGTTGTAATTCTCATAATTTTGAAACATTTAAAAATTATATATAAATAAAAAAATCATACAGGCCTGCTCTCTGTAATGGACAGATAACTGTAGTTAATTGTAGTCAGAGGTAAAGCGTTATATGGCAGTAAGTGAGATAAACACTCACAAACACTTCACTATCTTTGGCTATCAGTTTGGCTGGGTTCTTGTGTTTAAGAGAGTGTTTGTTAATCTACCAGGACTCCAGACAACCTGACCTCTCTTGTCCATTAATAACCTGAGGTGTTATGAGAGGTGGAAGATGGATTAACTTACAACCAATGTTCATTTACTGAGGTATTTATTTGTTTGCTTTCTTGAGTATGGTATAAAACACATACCCGCGGTATTACAGACAAGGCTTAAGCTAGTCCCAGACTAAATTGCATGTTTGAGCTGTCTCAGGTGAAAATTGTTCTGTGTTAAGATGCACACCTGTAAGGCATTTTCGTAAAAGTTGCTTAAATATCTTAATTTAACTAATGCCTAGTCCTGGCTTTAGCTAAGCCCCGTTTGTGAACCCGGGCCATGGAGCTTTATTATTAATACACTATTATATCAATAACTCAACTCACAATCATTTGTAAATATTTTGTTATTCACAAATGAATGTTTATTGGGCTTTTTATGTTAACCTATACAGCTTTTAACATTGAAAACATAATATATGAAGAAAAAAAAATAGTAATAATAAGCAATATAATAAATAAACACATCAACCGAATTAATAAATGCCTTAAAAGAATTGTTCATTGTTTTTTGGGATTCCTTTGTAATTGTACAAAATAACTAGGCATTGCTGTGAAAGACCCAGAATTGCAGCTCAAATGCATACTTGGTTTTCAAGTATGAGGTCTTGGCTCACTTCTCCTTCATTACAGTCATACAGTCCAGCTATTGCCAGCACATTTGTTGGGAGCATTCTTAGATTTTTCACTTCACTCTCCTCTATCTGGACTCCTACCTGAATTTCAGAGTTCTTACCTGCTTGCATTTGTCCTCAGCAGCTTTCTGTTCTGTCTCGGCCTGCTCTGCCCGGTCGATGGCGTTCTCCTTGTCCAATTTGAGCATCTGCATCTTCTTCTTGATGGCCTCCATGATTCCAGGCTGATCTAGTGTCTGGGTCGAATACGAAATTCAAGGGAGCTACGAATGAAGTGCAGTTCTTGGTCCTTCAGCCGAAAGTGTGGATGCGAGGAGATTTAGGAGAGGAGAAGAATGCAGCTGATGCTGCCTGCAGCCAAGATCTGCCAGCAAAGCTGGATTGCTTTACATAGCCCAACCAAAGTCTAAAACACCCCCCACCCGTCTCCCTATCTAACCACTTGTGAGAAGGAATGGCCTGGACCAAACACAGTCAGAAGCACTTCTCCTTATTTGGAGTGGTGCATATTGTTTTTAAAAAAAGGACCAAGGGATGGAGAGGTGAGCAGATAGGACCTCCATCCAGATTTGGGTGGAAGAACTTTTGCTTTGTGCTTTTGTTACTCAAAAGAAATGTTCTATACTGGCATTGAAGATTCCACAAAGAACCTTTAACATTCAAGGAATCTTTCCATCCTACAAAAGGTTCTTTATCGTAAAAAAGGCTTCTTTGGATTATAAAAAAAATGTTCTTCACGGGAAAAGGATGGTTCTTTTAAGATCTGTTCACTGGAAGATTCTTTGAGGAACCAAAACTGTTAATTCAGTCAAATTGCTTCCTTTATTTTTATGACAAACAACAACAAAAAGCGTACGTCTCATTAAAAAAAACCTCATTAAAATATCCCAGAAAATATCCTATCCTATCAGCATGATGATATCTCATATTGTGGGGTTTGCTGCAGGAAGGTGCTATTATTTTTCTATTAATGCAGCTCCGTGAAATGCTCCATTCTTATTGGTCAGTCACAGCAGTTACTTTTTACCCTTGTGCATTGATTCAAACTGCTCAACCGGAATTAAAATCACCATTTACACTTGCCAACGTTTGAAGTGGATCAACAAGGTTGTCCTAAGACAAGAGCACATTTTGGTTTTTGGACAACTTTGACGAAAGGTTTTGAGTCGCTTCAAATGTTGACTGGTGTATTCTTGTTTTATATAAATGCAATTGCCATCATCTTGGATCTCAGTTACCAAAATGATCACTTCAGGCAGTGTTTGTGTTATTTTATTTACTGTATCACATACTTTAAGCTAAAATGATAAAGTAGCTATACAATAAACCATATAATAAGCTTACCATTGGGACTTTTAATCTGCTGGCCAATAAATTGGGCATACATTAAAGACCATATATAATGTTTAAAACCCCACTTAGAAATCATTCGAAACCCCAATTTAGTAGACACAGGGTTAATCACATACATGAAAAGCAAATAAAGTAGCTTTATTATTTATTTCATGCCTTGTTCAGTCAAGTCTGGCTTAAAGCAAATGCACTCACATGATTTAAGAGTTCTTGAGACCAAAAGTGCTAAATGGTCAAACTGTTGGGTTTAACTGCTTTGGCACTAAAAACTAGAGCAGAAGTGCAGAATGTAACACTTTTTTTCCCCACTGGCTCTCTTAACTGCTATTGGACACCAGCCATTCCATTAGACCTTTCATGAATTACAACAAACAGTGTAGTTTAGCTTCTTCTAAACTGGGTCTTGGGTTTATTTTTTTTACTCTGAACCACCACTTTAACATCGAGGTGGTAAAACTGCGAGACATGTTCGGCATGTACCTTAGACATACTCGCCTGTCGAACAGATGATTCACTCTCCACAACACCTGGAGGAACATTCTGAGAACAGTGTCCAAAAACACCTGCGCTCCAGACACACGGCTTTTCTGACGTTGGCTGCATGTCATCGTTACATATGACGTCATAGCAATACACAGATGTTTGGCACCTGTATACCCACTCCAGTGTGCCCTGTCTTTGTTGGCCTCCCTTAGGCACTGTTGTGAGGAAAAGACGTAATGTCATTTGGCATTCGTTCTACGTTACTTACTCATGCCTGTCCCGTCGAGCTTTAAGGATGAGGAGAAGTATGAATGTGTGTCAAGAAGTACAAGAGTACAACACAAAGTGCACCTTGTAAAACCAGCCAACGGACAAAAACTTGTGTTGGGAGTTCATTTAATGCAGGTAGAAATCTAAAAATTGCAGTGCAAAATGTTCAATACAAAATAAGTTAAAGCCAAGGCTGATTACCACATTAAATATTACAAGTATTGCACACAAAGTACATTTATTAAGCTTTATATCACTAAATATGAACATTTTGAAGAAAGCTTTTTCACAAGCTTGTAAAGCAAGGTACGATTGTAAGGTAAGTTAGCTAACTCCTCCAAAACGAGCATGTGCTTAACACACACGTATATATGTTTATTTGAACTTTCCTCTCAACAGTTGATGTATCTGAATGCTGCCTTTAAGGGCAGACTGATCTGTTCTGTGGGAAACGCAGGCATTCAGCTGGAGATAAGACAAGAGGAGATGACTGAGGGAGTAATTGTGAGTGAGAGAGAAACAGAGACAGAACATCACAGGCTCCTCCCACAGGAAACCCTAGCTCAGCTCAGCATGACCTTTTATGGTAAAAATTCCCCAAACCGCTGGCTGTCTGTCTCGGGAATAGCTGTTGTAAGATATAACTCGATTTAAAGAAACAAGAGCACAGAAAGTGCAGACACAAGTTTGAATTTAACAGTAGCAAAGAGAGAGATGCTCAAAAACAGTAATAGTTCTGGTGTTTAAAACGTGACAGAATAAGCATGGCTTTAAAACAACAGCTAGGCTACACAATCCCATTCATCACCAGTCTGGTTTATAAATCCACCTTACGTTAGGTTTGGTATGAACTATAATTGTTTATTTTAACATTACATTAAAGATAAGCCTAAAATGTTCCAAAATGCTTATTCGCGCCAACAAAAACGATTGAAACGCTGTTAGGCGGCAGTCTGTACCTCAGCGCTTTGTCACTAACAGTTTGATGTTGATAACTGTAGCACTAACAAAAACTAAAGTGCCCCCTCGTGGTATTTTAGCGGGCAATGCAGGCAGTGTGGGTCCCTATTTGGATTATAAACTGCTTTTCCACGTGCATTCAAACATTCATGTTTTCTGAGCCCAATTCCGCCATCTTGCGAACAAAGTAAGCGACTGCATGACAAGGTGGAGTAAAACCATACAACATAATACAACAACCAGTACTACATGACACAACAACCTTACAACATAATACAACAACCAGTACTACATGACACAACAACCTTACAACATAATACAACAACCAGTACTACATGACACAACAACCTAACAACATAATACAACAACCAGTACTACATGACACAACAACCTAACAACATAATACAACAACCAGTACTACATGACAC
>JAUMHQ010000087.1:5069456-5079934 GCA_032361165.1 Enteromius paludinosus
GTCCTCATAAAACACCTACATATTGTAATACCTATGTCATACCCATGTCATTATACAAATTTGTGTCCTCATAAACAACATAAACCTGCACACACACACACACAACATCTGGCAACACAGAACAAAAGAATGGTTGGGTTGTTTTTTTTGGGTTGTTGGGTTTGTTTCAGGATGCTACAAAAAATGCTACAAACAACGTTTTGCAGACTTATCCACGAGTATGCAAATGTTGCAATGATTTGCAGTTTGGTTCAGCTTTTCTCAAATTACAGAGAAATGCTACCTCTGAGAATGACGGCAAAACATGCATGTGGTGTGAAGCTTCTCGTTGCGTGCTTTGCGTACATACAACACGAACATGTGGCGTAACAGATGTGGCATATGGAACAGAGATCTCTATGCTCTGGTGGGAACAAGGGGGGTGTACGGCAAGAGTATCGCTGACAAAAAACATAACTCAGAGACCCCTACTGACAGCCGTGTTATTTCATATGAAACAGCGCTACGCCGCGTTCAGCGCCACGTGATCTGATGTGTCGCATGTGTTCGATGAATCACTTTTAAAAGTCACTGAACGGATTCATGTCACAACGGGGATTAAAGTCAACTGTATGTCTTTTACAATCTGATTCATCAGCAACAGCGCTTTAGGCTACCAAAAAAAATAATGGTGTGCAAAGGGAGTCACATGGGTGTTCTCCATCAGGGGCCAGCTGTCTAGGAAAGATTAAACACTTGGGTTTCTCCCACAGTTCTCTGAGAGCAGCGAGCCGGCCAGCTGTAGTTCACTATGACGCCCAACATTTTGGAATACTTCCCCTTTAAAGGGCCCAGAAGAGCCGTGACTGAATGCAATGCTAATCCATTGCATTCGCCGAAATTCGCGGGTTTGCAAGCTAAACAATGAGGCTTATCCCACGCCGAGAGAAAGCCCTCATCAGCACGTGACTGGATTCTGCCGGAAGCTTGTATTAGCTCTGTCAAAATGCCTGAACCCCTCTAGTATGAATCTAAACACGCAGACGTATAATACTTAAGTTTGACTGTAGTGAAAACTCATGATTTTTATTTATTTAGCATCTACGTATATGTACATTTCAGTTTACCTGACAAACGTATTGACTTAGACAGCGCCCTTGCCATTATTTATATTTTTATTTACATTTTTAAAAAGTAGCTATGAGTACTCACTATAATCTAAATTCCGCACTTTATAATTTATCATATTTTTGTGTGTGCTTGTAAGTAGAGGGCAAACATTCCAACCCCGTTCTGAAGCAATCTCAGCAATAAATTCTCTTTACAAGAAGCCCCTTGCAGCTTCTTGCACAAATAAGATGCCAAAATGCAATTATAAATATACATGAAAATAGCATAAACATGAATAATGAACAAAACATAAATATGTAAAACATTATGAGCCTAAACATCTTAAATCTTATAGAAATATCTTTAAAACCACCTTATTATTGTATTAGCCTATTGTAAATATAATATAATATAAATAAAACGTTATTTAAGTTTCGTAATGACCCATATTGCGTTTCCATGAATAAGAGCTGCCTGACAGTTTATATTTGTTCAACATCAGTATTTGTCATAATTTGACATTTTGCATTCTCATCTGCAATACAGTCATTTCAACATGACTTCCGATGAGTGATGTTAAGCCAAATAAAACATGCTATTAAAACATTAACCTCTTACGCATTCATTTTGAGAAGTGAGACTTTCAATTATTTTTATAAACTCTTCACATCCTCTTACTATAGGTGGGTGACAAAATGAAAGAGAGAACAATGGATGTATTAAAATAAATATAATCTAAAAATAAATAAATATATAAATAAATATAGTTTAGACATATATATATATTTATATAGCAAATCTGATTTAAAAGGACTAATAATATATATTTTATTATTTGAAAGTATTTATATATATATATATATATATATATATATATATATATATACTCCTTTGAGGATTTACTCAGACAAAGTTACAACATTCACAGTTAAAAGGGGGAACCGGGATCTGACTCCGCAATCGTAAAGTTTCAACATGAACGCAGTAGAAGCAGCTATCAAGAGACTCGTGCACTGGCCTCATTTATGTAATCAAAAACCTTTGCTAAACTCGAGATGGGAATGAAGGATAAGACGAAAAGATGAAAGCCTTGGACGTTTGAGTCACGGCCTTGACCAGATGGGTTTTATTTAGTGCTCTCGCAAACATTTGGAATCACTGCTAACATATTTCCCTGAACTGAGTGAGATAAAAGATGTAAATCTCCGAGTGTGATGTTTGCATTCAATGCTGCTCATTTATTGCACTATATGCATGCAACAAAAGTGCATCCGTTTAAACATCAAACGTTAGCATGCGAATGCAATGCTTCAGATTTAAATATGCATTTGAATAATACAAAAACACATTTTTTACAGGTCAAACTGCTATTACAGGTCAAACTGTGAACATTTTTGGTTGTTGGAACAGAATGGTTCTTTTCTGGCCTGTGATAAGCAGCTTTATTTTTAAGGGTCTAGCGTGACAAACCATAACCATAAACTATTGTTAGGCATTGTCTGCTTTGAAATATCTGGGTTGGATCATTTGGGACTACCTAAGCTTTCCAAAAGTTCTTCATCCAAACCCAAATGCTATTTTTAACAGTGTATTAAAGGAATAGTTCAACGACTTCAAAGACCTTGCTGAAAATGTACCCACTTTCGGGCCATCCAATTTAGCTTTCTTTTACTTGCTCATCATTGACTGTAATGAATGAGTGCCATTAGAATGAGACTCGATAAAAATCAAGTAAACCACAAGAAATCCAACTCAAACAAAGCAAAAAAATCCTCGATTAAAATGTTTTTAACTTTGAACCATGGCTATACTACAAGTCCTGTATCCATACTTAATCTTGAGCAAAATATGCACAAATCAAGCACAAAAAGTTACATGTAGGCGGTCTTTAATGTGAGAGGACAACAGAGGATGGACGTTTTCATTGGAGGAAGCATTATTATTGATTATAGACTCATATTCCAAAAGCGTTTAAAGTTAAAATGCCTCAATGATGGATTTGTTTCATACAAACTCTTTTTTTTTTTTACTTCACAAGACATTAATTGATGGATGTTTATTACTTGTGGATTATTGTGATGTTTTTTGATCAGCTGTTGGGACTCTTTTTCTGACGGCAGCACCCATTCACTGCAGAGGATCCACTGACATCTTGGATGTCCTGAGGGTAAACTATTCCAGTCATTGCAATGGTTTTTCAGAAAACCTCAGAAACTCAAGTCAATTTTCAAATGGTTTTTATGTTCCTGAGAACAGGATGAGATATGATGTCTGCTACATATTAGATGGTGCAAAAATCATATTCGAACATGTGCTTTGTGTAAAATATAGTGCCAGAGCAAACATGTCCAATTTCATGTCTTTGTGAGTGAGTTTTCTTTGTGTGCGTTCATTGAGTGTAAGTGATTATACGTGTGTAATCAAAGTAAAAATGCACACGTAGGAGTTTGTTTATGAATGGGCACGTGCAAGTGTTTTTCTTGCGTATAATTTTAGCAAATAATCCCCAATACTGCTGCATCTGTTTGTTTAGCTCTTTCATCCAGATGAAGACAAACAAAAGAAATTCAGAGAAGTGCCAAAACATGACGTCCCGGAACTGCTCAGAAAAGCACAAGTTTGTTAGTGACTGTATATTTGTTCTCGAAAAGCCAGTGATTTTTCTTTGCTAAAAGTCTTGGCTGTCTGTCAGCGCACCGCTGTCTGGCCAATGAGACTCAGGGTGGCTAAACACGCCCACTGACCGTCTCCCTTAATGGAAATCACACTGATTTTTGTGACCCTCTTCCATAGGCTGCCAAGAGCAAGCGGTGATGTTGTTGGTTTTTAAGTTGGCAAATATTCACACAGGTGTGTTTTAGTTCAGCGGTAGGCATTCTCTGTGAACAGAGTGTACAATGTTTGGATTAAAAGTAACAGTTTAATTGGTTGCAAGAGGGCTGATCAAACAGTGTGGGCGATTTTATCAGTCGGCTGTGATGACCTTGAGTAGACTGTGATTATCAAACAGGAATGTAGGAATATAAAGGCAGTAAGTAAGTATATATACGTACTTAACAAAAGTCTCCCACACAAAGTCCTTGATCATTTTTAAGATTTATGATCATGCCTAATTAAAGTGTATTTCAGTTTTTAATATTTATGCGATATACAGTTATATAGCCTAATAAAAACAGAAAAATGCAAACAAAAAAAATATTCATCATAATTCATAGATAATTTACTTTCAATGTATTTTTATATTTTTAAATACCTTAATAGATTCAGAAAAACGACATCCCAAAAAAAAAAAGTGCTTGATAAACTGATTTGTTTGTAGACTCTCAGGGGCCTCACAGCTTCATAGTCATGTAATTGTAAGTGATGAGTCAGTGTGGGGGTTCCTGGCGTTTTATTGGTCATATCAGGTCTTACCCCGCCTCCTTCGACCAATAGAATTTCGCTGATTTGCATGCGGTCCCGCACGAGAGAATAAAGACACGCTTGTAGCGGTACCGATTTAAACTCTTGAGGGAAACTCTGGACACAACACATCTAAAGCAGCTGCTGCCCCCCAACTGGAATATTAACCTGCCCTAACGCTACAAACACCCGGATCTCAACGGCTTTTACACTCCCTTTAAAAAGTTTGTTGCATCCGTGATCATTATAAATATATTATTATGGGGAGAGTAACCAGCGCTTGTTTTATATCTTGGATGTATCTGGTCTACTTTTCCTCGGGTTTTGCAACTACGATTGAACCAGAGATTGAATTTACCACTTTTAGTAAGTATGAGCTCATTTGTTTTATACTATCATAGAATGAAAGTTTATAAAGTGTTACAGTTTCACGTTTCCGGAAACTGAAAGTCGAAGAATAAATATCAGTGACACATATCTTATTGCACCAGTGTGACCGCATATGTTTTTAGAGGCATGACCTAATTTTACTGATTGTTAATTATACATTTATGCAATTTATGCATTATCTTTAGATAAATGTATACGTTTATTATAAATTATGTCTCAGAAGATAACGTGCAAAATGTTGCAAAAAGTATTTTTTTATTTATTTATACAGTTCTGTTATTTTATATACTGTATTATATATTTTTTTATGCCTTAAAAGACCATGTTTGGCGATTCAACAATATTTCTCTTCAAAAAAGCAATGCACTTTTTTCCTTGTTTCTATTAATTTGTTATATTGTGTAGCATTTATTATTATATGGCGCTTGTAAATGCCATTCATCTATTGTCTTGTTATGGTCACATAGCAATTATCATGCCAAACAGACTTCGTTTACATGTTTTTGACATGCCAGACCAGTTTATGAACACATATTGAAGGAAAAATAAAAAATTCCTCATATGCAAAATTAGCACGTGCAAGATAAGCTTCTTTAAAACTTCAATAAGTAAATTTTTTTTTGTATAAGCAGCTTAGAAGTAAAAAGCGTATAAGCAGCACTTACCTTGCTAGCTGTTGTACTCATTCTTGATCTGGACTTTGACAGATAACATCATGGAAAATGCCACGGAATGGATGACGGACTTTAGCGACATTGAGTCCAAGTTTTCCTTCAGAACCAGAGAAGAACCCGAAGACGATCTGTGCTACATAGTTCCAGGTCAACCCGAAACCATCAAAGAATGTAACTTCAATCCAGACACCAAGACTTTCATAGTTATTCACGGATGGACGGTGAGTGCATCTACTACACTTGTTGACGACATGGAGTGAATGTGCAAACCATGACGCCAATGATCTCATCTCAGGTCACGGGTATGTTTGAAAGCTGGGTTCCCAAACTGGTAACAGCCCTGTATGATCGAGAGCCAACAGCCAACGTAATTGTAGTGGACTGGTTGTCCCGTGCTCAACAACACTACCCTACATCAGCCGCCTACACCAAACTAGTTGGAAGGGACGTGGCCAAGTTTGTCAACTGGTTTCAGGTATGTCAAACACCTACACCAACGTGAAGAGCATCTGATGAAGATACAGAGTTTGTTTTACGTGGTAAACTACATCTTTCTGCTTTCTTGATCCAGGCTGAAATTGACTATCCTTGGGAGAGGCTGCATCTGTTAGGTTACAGTCTTGGTGCTCATGTAGCGGGAATCGCTGGACTTCTCACCAAACATAAAGTAAACAGAATCACAGGTAACTTGAAGCTGTTTCTTAGGGTGTCCGTTTTCTAATTAACCCTTCAAAATGCTTCGATCAAGTATTAAAAGGAACCTTATTGGATCTTCAGGCATGGATCCTGCTGGCCCTAGTTTTGAGTACGCAGATGCCCAAAGCACTCTTTCCCCCGATGATGCCCTTTTCGTAGACGTTCTTCACACCAACACTCGCGGTTCTCCAGATCGTAGCATTGGGATTCAGAGACCAGTGGGTCACATTGACATCTACCCCAACGGAGGAACCTTTCAACCCGGCTGTGACCTCCAGAACACCGTGCTGATGGTGGCCACCACCGGTTTAAGAAGTACGTCCCCACTGACGTTTTTAGATTTCAAAACACAAATACAAGCTTTAACGTTTTTCTTGGTTCCCCACAGACATGGATCAGATCGTGAAGTGCTCCCACGAGCGCTCCATTCACCTGTTCATTGACTCGCTGGTGAACCAGGAGCAAGAGAGCATGGCTTACCGCTGCAGCTCCAAGGACAGCTTTAACAAGGGCATGTGCCTCAGCTGCCGCAAGAACCGCTGCAACAAGGTGGGCTACGGAGTCAACAAAATTCGCTCGCGCAGGAGCAGCAAGATGTACATGAAGACCAGAGACGTGATGCCTTTTAAAGGTGAGGAGCAACAAAGTTCACGACACTGACAAAACAAGTAATAAGAATCAAATAGAATCTAACTATAACCATCTTTCCATAGTTTTCCATTATCAAGTGAAGGTCCACTTCTTCGGCAAGACAAAGTTAAGCTACACTGATCAGCCCATGAAGATCTCACTGTACGGAATCCATGGCGAGAAGGAAAATATCCCCTACATTATGTACGTTTGCAGCATTTCCTGATTGATATGCCAAGATTACAAATGCATTTAACTGCACATGCAATGTTAAGATGCTTAGCAAGAAAGATCTTGGACTTTCTTTGGCTTCAGGGATTTTTATTGGACATGCAACTATTTTAGACCATGCTTTGCATCAGATTGGACTCCGTCCTGAACTCTGAGATAACAGAGAAAGTGATTGAGCTGGTTTTTGATTCCACAGGCCTGCTTTGAACACGAACGCCACCGTGTCTTTCCTGCTGACCACAGACGCAGACATCGGAGATCTGCTGATGGTCAAACTTTTCTGGGAGAAAGATACCCTCATCAGCTGGCCTTGGTGGAACCCCGATACTTTCCACATCCGCAAACTTCGCATCAAATCAGGAGAAAGACAGTCAAAGTAAGAAGAGATCCCTTATATAATTTTATGTCTTATGCATATCTGCATGCATGTATTATTTTGCCATAATGAATATCTTTTATATTTAGTTTTATCTATATCACTATTTGTGCACTTTTATTTTAAACCTTTAAAACATTACAAATGCGTGCATTCGTTTTTCAAATAGGATCATCTTCAGTGCCAAAGATGGTGAATTTTCCTACCTTTCCCGTGGAGGTGAGGCCGCCGTCTTCGTGAAAGACAAAGAAGCCCAGTCGAGTCGCAAGAACCAGAGGTAACTTTCTATCTGCAGTCTTCTCGGTCTCCATAAATGTGACCTTCCCCCGCGGAGTTATTATGTTCCTGTTTTATTTGTTGTGGTTGAGTTTTGTTTGACTAAACCCTTTGCACTTTACACTGGCAGATTGCACAAGTTGAAGATGCACGGAAGTTCGTTCAAACAGAGCACAAAGTAAAGACGCATGCCAAAATCCACCTCTGCTGGGATCTGGCACGGAAAACTGGAACGGTAGAGACCAGCCTCTCCCGAATATTCGGACTAGAAAGCTTCACCCCGCGCATATCCAGAAACACATCCTGCAAGAACCCGCATCTTGAAAACTTTGCTGCTGTGCAGTTTTAAAACCAAACGATCACTTCGGAAACCTCTCACGGCGCATTACCGGTCATCTGAGATCTAGCTAGATAATCTTTCCTGCATCTTTAATCCATAAAAATGATATGCAACGTACTTATGCAAGTAATCAGTTCCAGTCTATGTAAAAATGACTTAGTTAAATGATCAGGTAGTTGTCCACCAAACTCTTCTCTTGAAAAAGATGCCACTCGAAACATGTAATGGTTTATCAGCATTACTTTTGAAATTCCACTTGTTTGGTTGTACTGTGAATTAGGTTGTACAAAAGCAGTTTTCTAGCTATGCTAATCTTCTTTGCTTCAGTTCAAAGCAACACTTTCAGATTTGTCTGTTGCCACCGTCTGAAACGCTTTAACGTAAAAAAAAAAAACATGGGACCAAATCCTCTCTCTGCTGAATCAAGATGAAATTATTACTGTAAATATTTGTAATTGTCATTATATATATATATATATTTACAAACAGCTCTTCGGATGTCTACCTTTTCTTTTATTTCTTGGGTTATTGTGTCTGGCACAGGTCACTTTAAAGGCTTTGCCTCCCTTTGATTCAGTATTGTTTGGTAAAAGAAAAATAATCAACAAACTTATTTGCTGATTCCATTTTGTTGTGTTTTACTTCATTCAATTCAGTATTGTTTGGTAAAAGAAACAAATCAACAAACCATTCTGCCACTTTGGTTTTGTTTATTGTCAACCTCTTCAAAGCAACTCAAAAGATTGTTTTGTATGCATTTCAAGAAAGTAATGAGGCAAGAAACTACTTTAGTTTATGCATGAGCCAGCCGAGAAGTAAAACAAGATGCATTTGATCTACAAAAAGTTGACAGCTGTCCAGGCCTGACTGCCCCACATAATAGCCACAAATACACCTGTTCTTTTTCCCTATTTATTAAATGTATATATTTGTATATTAAGCGCATGGTATATATATATATATATTCCATGTTTCTGAAGTGTCCTTGCCTTTTCTTTTGAATTATGTAGCCTCTCTATTTTTATAAACAAACTTTGACTAATTGAAGTCACTGGAAGGAAATGAAATGATCAGTTGTGATCATTTAAATCTATATGCCGTGCACTGTATGATGTCATTTCAATAAACATTATGTTACAGTATGTGAGTGCTTCGCATTTTTTAAAAATTTCCATTTTCATTTTATGTGCAAATGATATTTAATTTGTATAAAAATCGTATTTAAAATTGGCTGCAAATTTCACAGCATCAGCATAAATCTGTGACTTTACGTATTTGGAAGAGCCTCAATTACTATATACATATATAATAAAGTAATAATAAAACTAATGGAACATCTACCTGTCATTGTTTTGCTAACGTTGGCTCCATTCAAGATGTTATGTGAATGAACTTCATCCATTAATACAACAATGTGCGTTGAAAAAAGAGAGAGAGAGAGAGAGAGAGAGAGAGAGAGAGAAACAAAAGTGAACCTACTCACATTGTCTAATCAAATCAAAACACAAGGAGGTTGTTTTTCAAGGTCTCCTCCCCTTTTTCGTGGAAGTAGTTGTTCTTGGAATCAAAATACTTTCATTAGTCAGAATTCACTCCTGCAAGAGACTGTTGTGAAACTTCAGCATTACATTTCTGGAATATACCCTACATCTGCCAGCTTATCACATTACGGAATTTAAAAACATTAGATACAGAGATTTAAATGAAGAGTTTGACTGATCTCAAGCTCCTCTGCATTCTTGTACAGTGATTTCTAAAAGCGTTTCCCTCTGCTAAAGAGCACTTCACAGGTTATTAGTTATGTTTTTGTTCATATTTTGGACGAAACATGCATATTTGGTGCCTGGTTCTTGTAATAAATGGAATATAAATGGAAAGACCACAGTGCAGGTGTCATTGGGAGTTTTGGCAGGGTCTGAGTGTTATAGTATGACTATGACACAATGCATGAGGAAAAGAGGACTGAGGGTATTAGCACATAATGACTTATAAGTCTTTGTTCTCTCAAATTACAAGAGACTTTACTTCTCTCTCTCCTCTATGTTGAATCAATTAATTGCAAGGATGCTGATATAACCTGTTATGTAATTTTTCATGTTGTTGTCAATTTGAAGTGGTCTAAAACCTCTCTGACCCATTTGTATAGTTACTCAACCTATAAACTTTACAGTAAATACTAGACCAATAGATTGAATGATAAATATATCAACTGATAGAACGATAGAAATAGAACGAGAACGATAGCACGATAGAACGATAGAACGATAGATAGAACTATAGAACGATAGAATGATAGAATGATAGATAGATAGATAGATAGATAGATAGATAGATGATAGATAGATAGATAGATAGATAGATAGATAGATAGATA
>JAUMHQ010000087.1:5094476-5105952 GCA_032361165.1 Enteromius paludinosus
ACGCTAAAAAAAAAAAAAAAAAGGCCCATATGCCAAATATATATATATATTTGTAAATAAATAATCTATCAACTAAAGAAAAAAAATGCAAGTAGCAGGCTATATGCAGAATTTCATATAATTTGTGCGATGCGCTCTCCAATTATTTACAAAAGCACAACTTTTTTTATTGTGAATGTACACAAATAAAATCAATATTTAGAATAGTTTCGAATTATGTTTTATTCTTGAATGAGTATGGTAAGCCGTTTTCACTTTTATAAGAATAAATAAATAAATAAACTCAAGTGATCCTGCAGGTGTAGGGCCGACTTTTGACCCCTGCCAGATTACGACTTCCCTAGTGTTGGTAGGTTTACTGTTAGGTGTGGAGGAGGGGTTAGGATTACGATTGATTTCACGAGGGGAGTCATAATTCGGTAACTCATCTTTTTACCATGTTCAGAAATTTTAGATGCAATGATATTATGATTTAATGCGCTTTTGAACTAGGCTAAGGTGCTTTAACAAGAGCACGAACACGGACGCTTGGCTAATTCTGTCATGTGACACTACATTTATTTGCGTCAAAGGCCGTTTTCACGACAAAATGTGCTTCCAAACAATTTTTTGCGACATTTAAAGTATTGATATAGAATGTATACGCTGAAGCAGACATACCAATTCTCCCGGAAGTTCCGGGAGTGTCTCGTATATTGATAGTGGTTCCATGATGGCTCCGCAAATTGGATATAATATCCCGGAATCTAGACCAAGCGGCCAAGAGCGTGCACGCGAGACCGTGTGTGCCTGTTCAAAGCGCGTGCTAGACATAGAGCATTCTGATTGGTTTGCTCAGCAAAGTAAGCCAATCAGCTTTGAGTGTGGGCGGGCCTTTAGTTCTTTTCCGAATAATACCGAAGCTATCAGTTCAGTGCAGCATACGAGATCGTCATGGCAGAGTGCTAAAGTTAAACGAAAACATATTGTAACAGCCAGACAGTTGTGCGTAACAAAATGTTATGAAAGAAAATTAATTGGTAAAATTACCGGTAGTAATCAAATATATTTTATTAGCAAAAAATACATGTTAATAATAAAAAAAACAACATGTGACGTTACTGCAGCAAACATGCACTCCACCACCTTATAACACGGTTATACAGCAGAAGGTTGCAAAATTATTAGATAGGTTTATATCTGTTGTTCCACTTGCCTTTTTGAGTCTTTCTGAAAGCAGGCTCTTATTGCCGCTGATGTCGAGATTTCGGCGCTTCAGCTCGGCCTTCAAATCGATCACTCTCAGCTCCGATAATTTACGCACCCCAGCCTCCACGGGCCCCACGTCTGCCGTCGAAGAGTCTGACATGTTTCCTAGCTGTGAGAATGTTACGGTGGAAGCAGAAGTACGAGTCTCTCTCTCTACCCCGCGCACACTCACCAAATTTTAGATAGAGCGCGATAAACAGCGTTTCTCTGCCGACGCAAAATGGCGCAGTCCGCTGCAGTCCTGCGCATGTCCAGCCTCTGGGGTTTTAGGCGCATGCGCGAAGAACGTCATCAATTTGCCGCGAGCGCGGGAACATCTCGATGCATTTTCATGATGTTGTGTAAAATCTACTTTTATTGCAAGATATTTTTAATCTGTACTTGGCGTCTTGTGAATGTCTTCCTTTTTTGTTGCTGTTGTTGTTCTTCAATCATCTTTGGAGCTCTGTTTTTGATGCCTATTGTTCCTATAAATCATATATAATAATAATCTCGATACATGTATTCCAAGAAAGTTTTTAGCTGATAAAATGGTTTTCTTGCCATCTTCAAGAATCTTGCTCTCTTCCATCTTTATTTGACCCTCTAACTCTAATTATATTCTGTAAAAAAAAGAAAAGAAAGAAAGAAAGCAAACTAGTCCCTTTTAGACTTGCACTCTATTAATCTACTTACCCAGATAGCACACATACATCTGCAAGATGTCTGTTAAAGATCTTTTGACCTGGAAAGCGTCATATGTAAGTTTTCTATCTTAAAAACATCTAAAATGAGTAGACATCTCCGAGATCTATCAGGGTATACTGCTTGTTTACTTAATTTAAAATAATTAAAATAAAATTGCCTTTTCTGACCATTATTTATTTATTATACAATCAACAAAAGCAAAAAGGCCTTTAACACTGGTGGCCCTATTATCTTTCTATTTGATCTTTTTTTTTCATTTACTGTGCAATTTAAAAAATCCTTACTACACGCAGGGCCTGTTGCGTTAAACTGAGATTTACTGCTTCCATGGTCCTCATTTGTAAATCGCTTTTGATAAAAGCGTCCGCTAAAGGACCAAATTAAAATAGCCTACTTTTCCGGTTGGGAATCGAAATAGAGTATTTTACAAAAATAGCCTATTCAATAATGTGTTCATAAAATTAGCCAGCAGATGTGATAAAAATATATTATTTAAGAGCACTTTGAAAAGAGTGCAGGAACCTGATCCATTACATTTTTCTTGGCTTTGAAAATAATTGTACTAGGTAGCCTATTTTAGCGAATAAAATAAATTATGAGTAGTTTTATAATGACATGTCAGTCATAGAGTGCAAAATGATCTTGGAACAACATTCCAATCAGAACTGAGGGATAGAAATGTCTGTTTTAGCCTTGGAATCAGAGTTAGGTGCTTCAACTATCATTTCAGGGGTTAGGTTTAAGGATACGGATTGAATTGGGTCCATGTTTTTTTACAATAATGTTGATCAGAATCCACATAAAATGTTGATTCGGGAACATGTCTTACAGTACCTTACGTAGTGTGTGGTAGTATTATTTAGACAGAGGGTAAAAACATAGTACATGACTTACATGTTTGTGGCAATTAAATGTCTGGAATGAACTGCTGGGGATTTTCTATTAGTAATTTGTGGTTTATCAGATAGCCAATGTTTTCTTTTTTTTTAGACTGCTAAAATTAAGATCCATTGCAAACATTACCACAGAATCATTTGTGGAGCAGTTTAATGAAAAAACAAACAAATGCAAAACAGGATAATTTAATGCACTGGCAATTTTATCACCAATTCAATACTGTAAGCTGTAAGAGTACACCACGCCTGCGTCCCAATGTGCATAGCCATCCTAAATTCTATGTGAGATTAATCATTTTCAATACTGTTTAGGACACATTGGGATGCAGGCTAACTTTCTCAATTGACCCTTCGCAGGGAGTTTGATTGACAGTCAATCTGACCAATCATAACACATAAATCGGCATTTTAGTACGAGTAGTGGCGAGTAGATTAGATTTGGTGGACTGAAATTTTGTGTATCGATGTCTTCCATGATACCTTCTGATGTTTATTCCATAAGCCTATAATTAGTAAAAAGGAAGACATGATCGCTACAGTCAAATAACAGTATTTATTATTTGAAGTTCTTAAAAATGTACAAAAGTTAAAAGCAAAGACTTTAGTAACCTGCTCTGTCGACGCATTGTCAGTTTACTCTTTGCTCTGCAATATATTTTTCACAGAGTGAGAACATGATATGTGGCTTGTCGGATATAGCAACAGTAAAGAAGGTGGCAGGTTTCACAACTACGTGACGTTCACAAGTTCCCCTACTAAAGGGAATTTGGTAAGTTGCTAAATTTAAATGGGAGTTCCTGAGAAGAAGCGCTGGGCAAACTCTTGATGGAGGGAGGTTCTTCTGACTCAAGGAACTCGGGACAGATTGTTTCTTCTGGTTCATTCCTTAAACTAGAGAATGTGGGTGATTCCATGGGTCCCTCATAGTAGGACCAGGATGTAGATGCAGATCCAAAGGAGGAAGAACTTAAGTTGGGGAGATTAGCTCTAAAGCTTTCGCCGAAGGATGAAGACTCCTTTATACTGGACATTTGTAGGTCAGAGGAAGTGGTCTGAGAGAGCCGTGGCTCATGGAGGTTGAGTTTTGACACTAAAGGTTTGCCTACACTGACCCGTTGCTCTTCCAAGAGCTCTTCATCCAGATTAGTGTACTTGTAGTGTAGACACACAGTAAACGAGAGCTCTTTCTGTGAGGGAAAAAGCAAAAAGATACGCCTTATCGTACACATATAAAACATTAGTTATACAGGGGTTGGACAAGACAATGTGTAGACTACAATGAAAAAACTAAAATAACATAATTTACTCAACCATTCTTCTCCCCTGACTTACATCTTCGGCCATTTTTGAGACTAATACAACGCAATGCATATGCACGCTTCAATGTATTTGACGTAATCAGCCTTGTTTATATTAATTTTGGGGTGAACTAACCTTTTAAAAGTCCATTTTTATGGACTTCACAAAGCCAACATGCATGAAATAGCTGCAACTGCTAAAGTTATAATCAGAGACGCCAATTTTAAAATGTGAAAATGATGGTGTCATGATCTTAAACTTGGACAGTTGGAGCGCCAAAATGAGGAACATGGATGTGCCCTGGCCAGTAAAATCACCTAAATATCATCAAACCAATGTGGACAATTTGGAAAGAAAAGTAATAAGCATATTCCTTTTTTCAACCTTCGTAAACCAATTGGCTGATAGATGACATTACACTGGACAATACTCTGAAGATTTATGAAGATTTAAGTATATTAAAGACAAATGGTGGTAAACACCTTAAAGAGTTACTCCACCCCAACATGAAAATTTGTCTTCGGAACAAAATTTAAGATATTTTGGATGAAAACCGGGAGGCTAGTGACTGTCTCCATTGACTGCCAAACAATTACCACAGTCAAGGTCTAGGAAAGTACGAAAGATAACGAATAGCACATCTGCCATCAGTGGTTCAACCGTAAAGTTATGAAGCGATGATGATACGTTTTGTACGGAAAGAAAACAAAAACAGCGACTTTATTCCCAAATTCTGCACTGTAGTGCCATTTTGGAGAGTATACCGTAGCTGCACACAAATACCATACAATGTTCTCATGCAAATCAATGCATAAGCACACTTCGAAGAAGTATCCTTAGTTTGTATGCTATCTGTGTGCAGCCATACTCTCCAAAATGGATCTATGATACCGAATTTGTTGAATAAAATCGTTAGGGTTTTGACCAAACCCCTGTATTATATTTATGGCCGCACCGATCCGGATCGGCCGATATGTTTTGTCAGAAAAGCCGGTCATGTAATCAGCGGTAAATGCCATCAGGTGCGTGATTTCACATTGAGCCGTTGTTCACTGACGAGCTGCGCAAATCCACGCTGATAATGAACATGGTGTTGGTTGTTGGTGCATCCCAAATTATATTGTGCTCATATTGTACCTTGAGCCTTTGCAGGGCGCTAATACGAGTGAAGAGCTTAGGTTCCTCCAGAGGCAGTAGATCATCCATGGACAGTAGTAAGCTGCCAGCATCGCGGAGACTCTCCTGATTGCTGTGCTTCAGGTCTACTTCAGGACCCTGAAATTATATAATCGTCAAAACTTTAAACCATGCCTCTTTGGCTATAGGCTTTACAATCAATCAGTGCACCAATATGAAGCAGATCATGGAAATATTTTCACAGGACTTAATCGATTCTTTGCAGATCTACAAGAAAGTCAGTTTACCTCCGTAAAGTCAGAGAGCTGAGCAGAGCAGGTCACAATGTCTTTAGGTGTCTCCAATATCCGAGTGTAGATTATCATGATGTTGGAGAACTCTGCAGCGAAACCTAGCTGTACCTTGGCACCGCATTCAAACTGAAGACAGCGGCTCTCTGGGATGACTGGAACGGTTGACGCAAAATCATCATTACGTTTATCGTTATTTTATCTACAGCCAAAGTACTTTACATAAGGATGTAAACTAAAGGGGTTTACTTAGAAAAAGGTCTCACCATGTGCGATGGACCACTGTAAGTTTCGCGTTGACGCTGTGATTTGGCACGCTGGAGCCTGAATGCTGTCTGTCAGGGCACGACGCTCTGAGAGATTACTGCAAAGCTCTAGAGCCTGCCGACCACGAGTGATGTCACACCTGCCCATGTCTGTAATAGACATAGACTCTGTAAAACTGTGTTTTCATTCATAATTAAGTCTTATTTATGTCCTTTAGTGACATTTTTTGTCTGAAAAGCAACAATGATTTGAACATCTTTAACCCCAAACCTTCTGCTACTTTGTCAAGTATGACCGAGACCTTCTCTGGCTCCATCAGTCTTTTCTTCAGGAAGCTCATGAAGATTCCATTAGAGAGATCGTCTTTATTTACTTCAAATGCTTCGGCATCAACACACCTAAATCCAGAACGTGAAAATTATCATCGCAATTTCTAGGTATCTAGATAATCGTCATTGCGTTAGACTTACGTTGCGTAACCGAACACTATGTTCGCGGTCACTCTCAAGGGACCAGGTTGCGGGATGCTCTCGTCATTTGGGTTTCTGAATGAACAACACAGCAGATGTCAGTTTCAAGGAAAGCTTTATGCGCAGTATTTCAGAACGGACACACTCGTGACTTAACCACACCGTTTCCGACACATGTCCAAAAGAAAGACGTTAAGTCCCGTCTGGCGCTCTTGCATGCGCTGCAACACATCCTGCACCCAGAGGCAGTGCTTGAAGGTATAAGAGGCAGGAGCATCGATAGGTACCATGAAACTGTTCCCATAGTTTTCATAGCCATGGCCAGCAAAGTACAAGAGCCCTTAAAATGGTGGATATGGATGAAAGGATCCAAAGGTATTCAATAAACAAACAATTAGGAAGCTTAGAAATCTCTATAGTCACAGAAATCCAAATGATGCAATAGGGGTTTAACGATAAATCGTTTGATCTAATGCATCGCAGTTCTCTTTCTGAGCTTAGTTTTAACAGCAGATGACACTGCATGCTTTAGAAACAGCTTGCTTTCAGTTACTTACACCGTGTCCTAACTACACGCAACGGGACAAGATTAACATGGAAAAGATACTTTTAGCATGTATTGTGGCATCGCGTTGCGTGTAGTTAGGACATGTTGTTACCCACACACCACTTAATCTTAAAATAATCATTCATACAGTTCAAAAAGGTTGAACCGCATTAAAACAGTATTCACAGTGGATTGTGTTTACATTAATCTGGCGTAATAAAAGCTGAGGTGCATCGCGTACATTTAACCATTCAGTTGAATGCACATGCAGTCGCCTTCGTGAGAATTTGAGTGTGCAGTTAAAAACTAGCCAAGAGCGTCATCTGCTGTTGAAAAAGTTTCAATCGATTCGAGAAAGTATCCCGATGCATTAGGAAAATCGCAGAACTGATTTATCGTTACACCTCTATTATGCAACTAGGAACTAACCATAAACGCCTCGATCCAACAGCAGCAAGAACTCAGTAACAGCACTATGCATCTCCTGCCAGTTGAGGTCTAGCAGAGAGACGACTTTGAAGTCTAACTGGCGTAGAAGGTTTGTCAATTCATGCACGTCTGCCATGGGAGCTCTTAGTTGCCGGTGATGCAGGTAGTTCATGTTTCCGATAAGCAATGCTACCTTATCAGTGGCTAGAAATTTGCGAAGCGAGGATTAACAAAGCAATTCCTTTACAATAAAAAAAAAAAATGCAGAGAGCAACCACACTTCTGCTTATCACTCACCGCAACAATCACCCGATTGCCTTGGACTCGCGTCAGGAGCACCTGTAAAATATATGTGGCATGTAAGTGACAGGAAATGATCAGTAGATGTGTTCAAATCTTAACGTTAAACAGATCGTGCTTACCTACTTTAGGTGGTTCCCATGAGACATCAGAAAAGGAACCAGGACCTAAGTGAAAACAGGCCATGCTATATAACGAAAAATCTTCGGTGGATGTATTTTGCTTGCATTTAGAGGAACGATTATGGATCGTGTTGCACCTTACCGATGTTTACTTGAACCTGATCACTCCACGCTTCATGGTAGAGGTTGTAAACCTTGCAAGAATATGTCCCTCTATCTGCTGTGGTTATGCATGGAATCTGTAGACAAGCCCACACAGTAAATTGGATGAAAATTCAAGTCAAGTCAAGTCATATAGTGCTTTTTAAAATGCAAACTAGTTTATTCAGCTTTCATGAGTACCTTTAACATGCTTCTAGTACAGTTTGGCATTGGCTGTTTGTTAAGATACCATTGGAACTGGGGAGGCGGGTTGGCCTGAACAGCACATTCAAGATACAGAGTATCTCCTTCCATCAACGCTTGAGGCTTAGGCTGCTGAAGTATATACAACCCACTAGCTGACGAAGGAAAGTAGCCACTGCTGGAACCTGCAATTGACATAATTCCTTGGTGATAAAGGAAATTTTATTCATTTATAATTGAAGGTGAAATCTTCACATGCCTGCGCTTGCACCTCCAGACCTCACTAGACGTACATGGGCCCAGTTGGAGAAGACATACTTGTCCCCAGAACTCACGCGGCAGATGTAGGGGCCCTGTTGAGCCACACTAACGGGATTCAGCACCAGCTCTGGGCCATTGCCTCCCAGCACCTACCAATAACACAAAGAACCAGACTAAGGATAATATTTCAGAGGAGTAGGTTGAGTTACAAATTTAGTCCACCAGACCTCATCTTTCCCCTTGAACCACTGGTAGGTGAGCTCCATGGGTCCGACCGCTCTGCAGCTAAGAACTACGGGACTCCCATCTGGTGCTCGCTGATTCTGCGGCTGCAGTGTGATATCAATCTGTCCCATCACTACCCAAAAATACATACAAAACCTGTGTGATATGACTCACCCTCTTCAGCCTTTGGGTTCCCAAATCAAATCATTAACCACAAAGGCGCACCACAGTGAGGGTGAAGAAACTTAATCATAAAAATAAATCATAATTTTGTATGGATACATTTAGCTACCATTTGTAGTGAGAAATCCCACAGCCTCTCTGTGCTCGATTTTTTTCAGGCACTGAAGCAGGAAAGCCAAGGTGCACCCTCTATCTGCGAGAAGGGCAAGCAGGTATCGGCCAGGACTGCCATGCGGGCTAAGCACTTTGAGTGAGCAGTCAGTCAGCTCTTTGTCACTACGAAGAAGTAGAATCTGTAAATCTGTGAGCTGGTCATAACCATGCACAATATGGGTTAGTTATTCAAGCTATAACAGACCTACCTATAGCAGAACTGTGGCTGCTCAGCCACCGCCTTCGCCAGCTGTTTCCAACCACACTCTAGATTGTCTAGCATGTAACCGAGTCTGTTCAGCGCTGCCTCGTTCAGGGTTTCTATACCCAAATTCTTCTCCTCCATAATTTGTTAAATGAGTATCTGAGAAATAAATGACAAGTGGTTTATATAAGTTTTTATACAGACAGGAGTGTTTTTCTAGCAATTAAATTTCTAATATACAGTAGTCAACATTTAAAATGGATCAAAAAAAAGGTTAATTGTTTAAAGCCAGTTTTAGTTGAGTTTAGCATAATTAAAAAAAATAATACATTTGAATTTCCTTTAAATATGTTGTTACCTAAACCCTCACAAAAAGGGAAATATGTGAGCCTCTCATCTAATATCACCTTATAAATATCAAAACCATATTGTTTTTGTATTTATTTATTTTTGGGGGGTTGGTTGTAATTGAAATGCTACAATTCTTAAATATTTTTGTCCACCAAATTTAGTTTATTAGAGTAAATTAAATTTCTGTACACAAGAAACTTGCTGTTTGAAAGGCTTCTTTCTAAAATCTCTGAATTTCTATTGCATATATTTTCATCATATTAAAAAAAAAACACCGCTAATCTGAATACGTGTTTTATATTAAAGCTGACTTTGTTCCTGTATTAAAATAACCCAACACAGCCTAAATAAAAATGCGGAACCAAATGCACCCTACATATGACGCGTCCATCAGTGCTGTTTAGATGATGTAACTTTAAATAAGCAGTCACAAAGTTAATTAACTCAAGGTTTTAGTCGCATCACACCATTGCCAACGTGATTCGTAAAACTTGATATTAGACTATTGCATTTAGATCACAGATCAATATATAGGCACTGTTGTATTTCATCTCACTAAACGGAATATGTCAAATAAAAGGCTCTTAAATATCTCAACTTAACCGGCAAGCAATGCACAGAAGTACTTACCTGCTATACGGTAACTTAAGACACCAGGAAGTGAGTTTATCCCGGCTTCTTAAACGTATGTTATGAAGCGACCGCAGCACAAATACTATTATTTAACAAGAATATCTCGGTGCACACAGCCGACTTATTAATAATCAATCAATCGGACGCTAAATATTCGTTTAGCTCACTTCGAATCAGTTACTGCCACCAGTGCTTATCAGAATCGGCAAACCAGTATGGTAAACATCCGCAGCAGTTCTGTCTTTTTCAGTCAGTAGTTCCTCTTTCTAACATGTATTTGCATGCACACCCACCACGCGCTGCACGCGCTTTTTACTTTCACCTTCTCTCGACCTATAGCAAGGCATCATCACTTCGACGAGGCACTCCTGAAGAAGGGATGTAACCCGTCACCTCGCGTAACTGAGACATGCAGACAAACAGATAAAGATATAGACATTTTTTTAAAAAGCACTCTTTAGAAGTTTCACTTTGACGTTTCCAAGTATTTCACGATTATAAGAAAGTACACGCAAAACAGAAAATGCATTAGAAATTTTATTTTTCACATGACAGAACAATGTTAACAGCTAAACAAACACACAACCACTTGATCCTCAGACACAGTAGAACCAACACAAGCAGCAAAACTAAAGGAGTTGACTTTTTTATGTCAGCACTGATTTGTTCGTTACACTGGAAACGACGACCTTCTCCATATCTGAGGTCCACCTAGCAGAGAAACCTGTGCCTCGGGGTAATGTCTGCTGTGAATGCTGGGAAAGCAAAGATTCCCCCAGGTCTTGCATGATTCTGTCCAAACTCTCTACATCTTTTTGCCTTTTCGCAGTTTATTTTGTCTCCAAATATGCTCCTTCCTTAAAACCTTCCAGTATTCCCGACTGTCCGGTTCCAATTCATTGAGTTTTTTGGGTGGACCCAGGTCCAACTGAAACAGCCTGGAGGTATAGAACAACATATATATATGTAAATTGACTTGCAAGCATAGTTTTTTCTAGCTTATTTGAGAATAAATACAGAAGATTTTTTTTTTTAAATCCCACAGCAGAAACAAAGGCGTAAGGGTTTTCACAGTTCAGATTTAAAAAATAGATATACACTTGAAGTTGTGAGGGGAAAATATCAGATTTGTGACATAAAAATTCACAATTGCCTTATTAATATTGTAATTGGTGGAAAATATGGAAGCCCGTTTCTGCCACTGTATTGTATGGAAATTTGTTTTTTCTCAGAATTGCGAGATATAAAGTTAGAATTACGAGTTCTAAAGTCAGAATTGCGAGATATAAAGTCAGAATTGCGAGATATAAAGTCAGAATTATGAGTTCTAAAGTCAGAATTGCGAGTTATTGGCCCGGTTTCACAAACGGGGTTTAGCTTAAGCCAGGACTAGGCATTAGTTAAATTAAGATATTTAAGCAACTTTTA
>JAUMHQ010000087.1:5120746-5143317 GCA_032361165.1 Enteromius paludinosus
TATATTTAATATATAAACATAACATATTTTCATTAAATATATACATGCATGTGTTTGTATTTATATATACTTAATAATTATACACAGCACATACAAACATATTATGCAAAGAAAAACTTTTATTTGGGATGCGATTAATCGCGATGAATCTTTTGACAGCACTAATTTTAAAACATTTATTTATTAATGTATCTACTTATAAATAATGCATTGATTACTTCAAAAAATGTATTTAAATAATATACATATTTACTGACAAATAATAAATTACATATAGAACTAGTAGGTATATTATTATTATTATTATTATTATAGTTATAATAACATTGATAAATTACCTATAAATACTTTATTTACTCACGGATATCCAATGCATTTATTATCATAAAATAAAGCAATAAATAATTATTAAAAATTTTGTTTTAGATACATTTCCAAGTTTTAATCGCATCAAAAACAATTGTTTACATGAAATATGTACACTGTCTATATTTATATCTATATAATTACATGTATGTACATTTAAATCCTTATGTTTTATATTTAATATAAATTTTATATATAAACATATTTTTCTAAAATATAAACATGCATGTGTTTGCATTCATAGCTACAAAATATATATGCACAGTATACACACATATGTCAACAAAAACCTTCTTTTGGATGCGATTAATCGTTTGACAGCACTACATACATTTTCTAATTTATTATAAAATAAAGCAATAACTATTAAAAACAATAAATGTTACTTTGTTATGAATCAGTAAATTGACTTGATTAAATTGACATTTAGTTATCAACGTATTATTACCAATAAATATTAATATATAATTACAATAATACCATTTTTGTGATATAGGTATTTCAGTTAGGCCTATGCTTGGACAGCACACAGATGGACTGCTGACACCTCGAAGTCTGCTTGTTATTACTCTTTTTTTCGCCGACAAACCCCAGTGGAATTCCTGTCAGTGTCCGACCTTGATAAAAGTTGATTTAAGTGACCAGAGAGGGAAATCCCGGTGAGTTATTGACATAATTCATAACCGGAGTCGACGTTCACCCCGTGACATCGAGTGAGAGGTCAGGACTGTATCGAAGAGACCGACTGGACGCAGAAAAAGAAAACAGTCGAAAAGCAGACGTCGATGTTATCTCTTGCAATAACCATCAAGTGAAGAAAACAATCGAGAAAAAACGCAGAAAGCTCCGAGGGAATAAGGGCGTGATATTGTGAGACTTTTCTGGGCAGACGGAGCTGCCTGCCAATATTACTGAACTTTAAAACTCAAGGGTCACTGATGACGAACGTTGCGCTGCCCCGCGGGACACCAAACACACGACTGGAAATGTTTCAGTTTCATGCCTCGGTATTGCTGAACCTGTGGTATGATAATGCACATATGATATAATGCTCAGTGAGAAGCTATTTTACACTGGCCGGCATGTAAGCAAAGCAATTAAAGTTATCGTTGTTCGATTTATGGCAAACAAGCAATAATCAAACAACAGCATATGGATCAAATTGTTTTTCATTTACTAACGGCACTAATTCAATAAAACGAGGACAACCGCCACATGTTTTCAAATCTTTCGCAGACCTAGAGGGGCTCGAGGCGGACAGACTTTGATTTAACACTGTGGTCAGCTGCGCTGTGTTGATTTTGTTGCAGTCTGGTGCAAAATCCAAATCTTAAAAAGAATAATGGGTTTTCCTGAGCCATGTCGCGCTGAAGAGCTGTAGGTTGTTGGTATTAAAGGAACAGGTCACCCTAATTCAGTCACTGTTTACTAACTGCTGCAACCATCTTGAGTTAAGAACTGGAGATCTTTTCGACAAAGTGTTAGCTCCGAAAAAAACAACAACACAATTAATTTGATTGGTGCACTTAAAGTTGCCCTAACTCTAATAGGCCTATTTTGTCCAATGATATGGACTATGTTTTTGAACAGCATGAAGGTATAAGGACAAATGAAACGTTTTTCTGTGAACTATAAATTTTGAGCTATATGCCTTGTATTTAAGCCAATGATAACCAATACCCGATATATAAAAAGACGTCTGACAGTATAACGAAAACCCAAAATATATCTTCATCGTCATCTTGCATGTGCGTTTTCTGACCCATCTCTCATTTTCCCCATAAAAGCTTTGTACTGGGTTGGGGGTTGGATTGTGGTACAGGGCCAAATTACAAACCTTCCTCCATCATCTAGTTGAGGCTCCTAACCTCTACCTACCAATTATGGCTACAAACCCCCTGAACGCTAAACCATCCTATTTTACCCTTTTTAATGTTCTAGTCTCGCAACCCCTCCAGGAAGCCGGATTGTTTGATGGCTCAGCAGACAGTCATTTTAGAGGATCCTTCTGGTAAGAGGAAACAGCAATTTAGACCTATTGTCTAGACACATATGAGGAGAAATGCCTAGCTCAAAATCAGAAATGTATGCAATAACTGATGTAATTCAACAAACATGACGAATTTATGAGAAGAAAATGAAGTCTTCATAGCATTAGCGTACACATATGCCCTGAATCGTTGTCAAACACACGTATTTTAGAAGCAAATGAGAGCCAGATAGTTAAGCCTATAAGGGAATGGCTAACTGTCAACACGTATTCCTCTACACTACAACGCTAATAAAACCTAATGGCAAACTTTCGTTGTTATTGTTACACAGCGAACGCTGCACACTTGATCTATTATAACCTCCTCCACATGCTCTCCTCCAACAGCTGGTTTGTTCTCGCTGTGACAAATCCAACGGCAAACATGTGCATGCGGCCCATTGTTTGAGCCTGGGCCGGACATCAGGTTCACCTCCACCGCTGGTCTCCAGATCCCAGTGCAGATAACGCTAACAACTTGGCTCAAAAGTAAAGCCAGAAACTCAGCGCAGCTGTTCTCTACAAGCAGATCTTGTTAAGATGTCCTCAAGTATGATTGCAAGATCCCTATGTGTCTTTTTAAAAATCTCCAGACGTGGCTTACATGCTCAGCTAGATAAGTTTACGCTAAATAAATGTGGATACTCTATCGCGTAGACTAATTAGCCTGCTAGTGAGCACAAGAATGTAGAGAGTACTGGATCTGGACATGCCATCTTCGAATAACGGAAAGTCCCACATTTATCCTTGATTAGGCCCATTGGAAAAATAGCTTTTTGCATATTTCTGGATTTTTAAAGTGAAATGTCTAGTGGGTGGTGATCAAAATGCATTCTGTTTTAATCTAAAATAGATTTGCATGAATCTAGCTATTGGTCTTTGCAGTTTGGAAACGGAAAAAGTTATTTAAAAAAGGTGAAGCACCTAACACAGAACCATAACCTAAACTCAACCAACAAAAAATGTGAGATAAAAACAAAACACATTTACCTTGCTTCTAAAAGACCTTGCTGTTTTATTGTTACTTGTGCAATGCTGTACAAGGTGGGCTACCGAGCAAGTTTACTACACTATTCATATGAGGCTGGTTGTGAGTTACTGTAGTGTACAAATCATGCGCTATGTTAAATGTTTTGAGGTCGTAACATAAAATTATGCAAGGAACCATGTGGGAAATTTTACGTAACTTGCATTACGTTTAATTGAAAAGTAATAAAACTTTTCCAACCTGGTCTTATAAAAATATGTACCTCTGTGCACTTTTGTGCAGCACTGTTTTTACATGCCTTACTGAACGTTTTACCGCAGTTTCAAACAGAAATGTCCAATGATTGGCGCTAAAACACAGGTTCAGTATTGAAATATCCATGCATTGTTGCTAAAAGTTAATGCTCTATCATGTTGGAAACCAAATCCAACACTAAACCTACCTGATAATGTTACTAAATTCAAAACTGATATAAAAACGCATTTGTTGATGCAACTTGGCCATTTCAGCTTCCTTTTTCATGAAGATTTTAACTGTTTTGTTGAACCAAAGTTACTCTGCATTTAAACGGTGGAGCCCTCACCTCTCAAGAACGCCTCTGTACTCCATGAGCTACCGTGCAAACCTACAGTCTATGAAAACCCATAGATATGAAGCTGGATCGTGTTAATTTCTTTTGGAAACTGCAGTGATATGTACTTATTGGTACATATTTCGTGTTTCACTAAAGCTTTGAGCTGTTAGGAGTAAAATAAGCCTAAATTAACCTTAAAATAGACAACCCTGTCCAGCTTGGAGATCACTTCTAACTTTCATTTGGTTTAAAATTCATATTAACTATTTAACAAGTTAGAACCACATAATGTTGCATTTCAGTATATTTTAAAGGTATACAAGTTGCCTTGGTTTTGACACTTCCAGCTATTGTCTCTGTTAATGATATGTTTGGATTTTAACTACATGATGAATAGCCTGTGCTGAGCTCCATCTGGGCCTTGTTTCATTTTGGCTTGATTGCTGAGAGATTGATTGTTGCTTTGGGCTCCGAGGAGGTGCTGTACAACGTTAATTTCTTATTTACATATGTTTTGGATCCAAAATAATGTTCTGATTCTCCCCCAATCTATCCTTCCACAGCAATTTACATTGTGTCCAAAAGCATTAGCTAGCCAGCCGTGGCCAAGCCAAGACCTAATACATAACAAAGTAATCAAAAGCAAGATAATCTGTGGATTATGCATAACGCACATCATTTTTCCCCAATAAAAATATTTTCTGGAGGCTATGGGTAAATCGGTTAGCACATCCGCAGTTGAGCAACAGTAAAGGGGTTTGCTGTAGTCAGAAAGAATCCAAACTGAAATATGTAAGGATGAATTGGGGGAAAATGAACTACAAGCGCCTTTCCTTCCAGCTAACCATGGAGGGCTATTTCAGGAGCTGAGGTCAGCAGCCTGCATTCAGTTGATGTCACCTCCTGCACTCTGAAGTGGCGTATTTAGCAGCGCTGGAATGTGGTTGAGGAAGTGGCTTGAAGCTACTGTCTGCCAGGCTCTTCTCCGGACACAACATAAGGACAGGACACAATGAATGGGAGAGTGGTACTGTCCAGACACAAAGGGGTCAAAATTAGAACGTTTTTGTGTGAACCATTCACCAAGTTCATCTTCTATACATGGTATTGCTACTGTATACAAACTTCCTGTCCTTCTACTGTAATATTGTATAATTTATCACCATTTCAAAGAGTTAATTTTTAGCACTCTGTATTAAAAGAACAGTATACTAAAAAAAGAACATTTCGTGATTTGCACACATTCATTGCAATCCGAAACAATGTTTTGTTATGATTTCTGTGAAAAAGGAAGAAATAAAGGACATTTAAAGCTAGTTGTAGCTATAGCACATTGCTATTTCCCAACAAGCAAGCAAAAAAAAACCCTACAAAAATCATGTTAAATGCTAATATCACACAATACAAGTTAATTTAGGCATCACAAGATCATTAGATACAGCATAAAAAAAATATTCACTTTGACATTTGTTTTGAGTGTGCATTAGAGTCAGCCTAAATGTGAAACAAGGCAAAATATTATGCAAATAAATATTGAAAACTAAACTTTTGTGAACTGTTCCTTTAAAGCAGTCGAATCTACAATTGAAACTTTAAACTTGTGAATATATTCCCCACGGAGCACCACTGAAGAAATCTCAGGAGTCAAGACCCAGTGTTTGCCTGTCTGATACTGGCATTACGATTGTTTGAGCAGAACTTTGTCAAGCAGACGTTTCCCCCAAGTATTGTGTGGTTATCTAATCTCAGCGGCTCACTTCGGTATGTAAGGTGCTTGTGGTCAATGCGGCTATAGCGCACATGCACAGATACCCATGTTTCTTCACACGGGAGACAGGATGAAGAGCTTTCGACATATGCCTCGTCTGATAATTCAGAGTAATGAGGGGATTACGGTGAGACACGTTTCGTTTCTCAACTCTAGGTTACCCACTCATAAGACAATAGCATTTTGTTCCGTTTCCTTTTTTGTAGTAAACAAAGTGTTACTTCAGCATTCAAACGTTTTAATCTCCAATATCTGTGAAGAAAAACTGCATCCATTACCAAAACAATCCTGTAGAGGTCACTCTTCCCCACACTGTACTTGAAATCTCCCTCCAATTCAGGCCAGTGACAAGCAGCTGGCGGCAAGATTAACCTTTCAAGAAAAGCTACATTAGACCCCAAGAAAAATGTTTATGTGGATAAAATGACAAAAAAACACTCCTAAATTACGACTTTCCTAGTGCAGTCCAAACAAAAAGTAATTAGCTTGAAGCAAATAAGCAAGCTAAGGAAGCATAACTTACACTGGATTGTTGTGTACTGCAGCACCTTTGGCGTATATGCTTTAACACTAGCATGTTAGCATCGCATGAGGCCTTGAGCTAGATGCTACGTTGGATGTTTATAAAAGAATTTCATGGTTATAACCGGCATACAATATTTAGTTCCTTTTTGTTTCTTTACCTTTGAGGTAACTGTACAAAGGCAACAACTTTTGTCGGGATCAGCTTTCATTGTTTTTTGTTAGCATATATAATTTGGGCTAGCTGATGTAACCCAGCGCTGCAGAAAGCATTAGTCGGTTTTAGAAACCAAAAAATGTAATAAAATACCAATTACGAACGCGCTGGTATTTCTCGTGGCCCCATGTTTGCCTTTGACGTGATGTAGTTACTTACGTATTGAGTTGCATAGGACACCGAGTGCCTTTTGGCTCTCTATAGGTGTGTTGCATGCTTTAGAATTCTTCCTGTTTGTTATTCGCTGACGCTGTTGCCTAGCAACTCTTTTTTTTTTTTTTGAGGGAAATCCTTGCGTGTGAGCACACCTGGTTGTGTGACGCAAGCAGGCAGTCATTCCTCAGCGAGAGCAGCGCAGTGGTATTGACTGATGTGGGACCGTTGGATGCCAGCCACAAACATATATAAGTAATAAGCATAGAGGCTTAAGTTTATGGAGTGTAGGGTTGGCGAAAAGATTTTAAGCAGACCCTATCTGAATACTTCATCCATGACATAGATGTGCGCGACTCTACAAGGTATTGTAAAAGAAAATGTCAAAGACTATAGACCATGGAGCTCTTTGATGGGAAATATCCCTGCATGCCCCAAACTTGCTGTGCCTTTGGGCTTCAGACTGATGCAAGCTTACTTACTGGTATCGTGACAGTGAGATGATGGTTCTGTGATCATAAATTGCATTCAATGTGTCATAGTACTAATGACGCATTCTCAGACACAGTCAAATCAAGGAATGATTCAATCATTGACCGTATCATCTCAGATGACTGCAACAGATGTGCACCTGTGAAAAGAAAACACTTCAAGAAAAGCAATAATTTGATAAGGTTTTATAAGGTGCAGTTTATGCCGGAATCGCACTGCATGCAAATATATGAGGACAAACGTGCGCAAGCTTGATTTGATCTGTCGTTACACCAAAATGTGTCAACAATTCAAGATGCAATGTTGCTACTGTATTAAGTCAACTGGTTATACCAACAATTTGAAGCAAATATATCAACCATCTAGAACACCATAGCAACGATCTAGTAAACATTAAGTACACCTTTAGAATTGCAAAATACCATTACAACCAAGGACCCCAAATATTTTAGCGCCAAAACACACCCTTAGCATAAGGAGTATTTGCACCATAGGAACCCCAGCCACTAGGGTGGTCCCCCAAGAACAAAAAATTTCCCTAAGGTCATTCTATTGCATTTGCATTGCCAGTAGGAACTATGAAGTGATGTAAACCGGCCAACAGCAATATCATTTAAGCGTAGCATTTAGCAACATCAACTGGAGGATGGAAGATAGAGAAGTGCCCGGACTTTGGTGTCGGTCCATCTATTGTTGTTTGCAGAGAAAGTATGTGTGTTTACATGGCTTTTGCCACTGTTTCTTTGGCCAATCTACATGCACTAACATCACTGGTAGTTCCTTCTGTGCTGCGTTAGGCCTGACTGCGAAGTAGAAGCTAATTTAGTGCCCCCAAAAGACGTTCCTAACTAAAATTACTTCCAGGTCCTGAGGTGCGAAAACGCCAAACAACAGGTAGGCTTCTTTCACCAATAGCCAAAGTTAAAGGGGGTAGCTAAAAACTAAGAAAATGTTTCTCCAGTGCAAAAACCCCTATATAAACCAGCAGCTAGAAGCCACATGGAAATGGCTTTACCACCGGGGCTGGTGCTGGAGCTAGAGCTGGAGCCCAATCGACCCTTCACAAAAACCCAGCCACCTTAGTTATTTGTTGCTATGTCCGACTAGCCATGCCACTCTCACACCACATGTTTGCACACCATGAACCATCAGAAAAGACAGAGCATGTTACAGTCTCAACTATCGAAATGTAGTAATTTTTTTAAAATTAATTACAATAAATACAGTTTTATGGCTCTTTAGTGTCGTCACAGTTCGCTGAAGTGGGTTTATGATTGGTCAGATCACCTATCAATCAAGCTCATTGCGGAGGGTCAACTGGAAACTGGGCTGTACTAGGCTGGTGCCCAGATCATGGTTCTGAACTGGACCCAAAATCTTGCCAGTCTCAAACAAGGAAACCAATGACGTCAGTAGGTGGAGCTTACACTACAGACCATAGTTTGAAAGGTGGTAAACACAAGATATTTTATAGTAGGTCTACGACAGGGGTGTCAAACTCAATTCCTGGAGGGCCCGAGCCCTGCAGAGTTTAGTTGCAACCCTAATTAAACACACCTGATCCAACTAATCTAGTCCTTCAAAACGGCGTATTATGTGTGTTGGAGCAGGGTTGGAACTGAACTCTGCAGGGCTCTGGCCCTCCAGGAACTGAGTTTGACACCCCTGGTCAACGACCACCTTTAATACTGAGGTCAGTTAGCACTATCCTAAAATAATATAATCCGCGTTTACATATTTGAGTTAATTATGTTTCTTAGGGTTATTTCTGATGTATGCTTTTTTGAAATTTTGATCAAAGCTAAAGCAACTGCACCTTGTACAGCCTACAAGCCTGCTTTTAATAGCTGGTAAACAGTTTGCCAGGTACATACAATTGAGCTTTGAAGTTTTGGAAATGTGTCTCAAGTGCGGGAGCTCTGCATCATTATGCGGTATGTCAATCTGACATTGCCTAATCATAACATGTACAAAGCCCTCAAGCAACTGCTCTTTGTTAACAGAAATGTGGCATGATTTTGAGACCGAAAGGTATGGCAGCGAACTGTATTTAGCACAAATAGCTAAATGCCATTGCATGCTAGGAATGTTTAGCGAAGCTAATCTGCAAATATTTTAATAGGATCTTTATGGTCTAATCCTAAGTAGCCATAAAGGTTTTTAATGTGTTCTTTGCAACTGCAGTTCACAGAGATTGGCTCAAATAAAAGGCCAGGTGCGCACCTGAGGGATGTCGCCAATGCTAATGCTAACCATTGTCTATATCCCTCAAGCTTTTGCAGCTCCACGTCCCCGTCTGCCTTCTTTAATACTTCGCTCGGAGGAATGCAGGAAAACCGCCAGGGTGACATGTGCGCTCCGTCCATAATTTCGTCCCCTCTGCGTAGCGACCACTCTCCTTTAAAGCCATGAAGTGGTTTCTAGGCCCTCTAACTGCTTTAAAGGGGAGTAAAAATAAACCCTGGAGACACATGTGCTTTCCATTTAACTCAAAGGAGGAGGTGAGGGGGGTGGTAAAGAAAGAAAGAAGCACTCATTGTGACCTATTTACTTTGAGTTGTTATGATTAAGTCTAAACCAGCATGCAATTTACAGATTATTCCCTTTAAATAAGAGGGTACGCTCGACACAAGAAAGGGCCCGAGATGAGTGAATGAGGGGGGAGAGGGTTTTTTCAATGAGAGAAAAGTTAAATATAACATGTGCCACATAAAGATAGCCCGAAATAGCCTATATAAACCAATGGTATAGCACATCAGACGGAAGGCGTACATATGTTTAACTTCTGTCAAAAGATTGAAATGACATGCTAATTGAAATGCATGCCTATAAATATCACATTCATATGGAATATAAACCCAACGTAAGAAAATATTATGCACAGATTTTATAAATAAAATGATAAATGTTTAAATATACATTAATTAATGAACAATTCATTTCTTTTTTATATTTTCAGAAGAAATAATCCATTACAATGTTCTGATTTTAAGTTCTGACAAAGTATGTTGCTATGCTGAGAATGTTTGCTAGATTGATGCGTTTTATTATTTTTTATAAGTTTGTGATACAATCATTGCTAGACAGTTGCTAGCTTGTTTGCTAGGTGGTTCCCAAGGTTTGAAAATTAACCCTGACTTTACTAGGCCTATAGTAAATGTGTAAATAATGTTTGTTTTTTGTTTTTTATTGATTACCATTTGTCTATTTGATATTTGTATTACTACAAATACCATGAGCAAAACTTCATTAATTTGTATTTGCAGGGTTATTTAGCAGTTGGGTTAGTTTGTTTTTTTCATTAAGCGGTGTTTAGTTGTTTGCTAGTGTTTTGCTGTAGGGTTTTCTGAGCTAATGCTAGGTGATTGCTACCTGTTTAACACATCATTACGTTAAGACATAGTTGCTGGGTGGCAAAAAATAAGTAAAAAAAAAAACCCCAGCATATGCTGGTTAGGTATGTTTTGAAGCTGGGATGCTGGTTTATGCTGGTCCTTTGCTGGTTGATGCTGGTCATGTGCTGGCAACGGACCAGTATAAACCACCAAAGGACCAACTTAAACCAGCATCCCAGCTTCAAAACATACCTAACCAGCAGTTTTTTCAGGAGGGTTAACACAATGCTACGCTAACAGAGTTCTTGATATTTGCTACAGTTATGCTAGCATGTTCTGAGTGATTGCTAGGTGGTTTCTAGAACATTCTGAGTGATTTGTAGCTATCCTAAGTTCAACTGATTGCAAGATTTTGCTACGGTGTTGCTAGACGTTTCGTGTTTTTAGCACACTATGCTAAGACATTCTTGATATTAGCTGTGGAGTGTTGCTAGCATGTTTTTAATCATTACTAGGTGATTGATGAGAGGCTTTAAATGTTTTAGCACAACACTGTGCTAACACTACCCAATACCTTACCAGCATTGGCTGGATTTTTCAACAGGGTTGATATTTGATAGCGTTCAGTATAAATGAATTGGATTTTTCCACCTTTTAATCACCCACCGGACAAAAACCAGAAGTCTGAGTTACCCAGCTTTCTAAGTTTTAACAACACTATTAGTGCATCAGCAAGCACCACTTATGATAGGATTCTATAAAATGCCATTAGGGATTGCTAATCGATTAATCTTTCAAAACACTGTTATCTCATGTTCAAGTCAAATGTTGCAGTGCATATTGACATTGTTGCTTTAAACATTTATCTTGGCCGCAGGTGACTCATTGTTCAAATAAAGAAACTGAGTGTTTAATCAATATCCTTGCACTAAGGAGGGAACATGCCTTATCTTTAAGCTGTACGCCAACTAGGGGATTTAGAGATAATATTTAAGATGACATAGTGATAGTAGATTCCACCTAACAACTAATGATTAATCTTTATGGTATTATAAGGGAAGACACTGTTTCCCATCTGATGTGCGACAGTAAATGTGATTGCCATTCAACAAATGGTGTGTAAACATAACCTCTGAAAAATGTTGTGGACTGACATATGGCCAGAGGTGAAATTAGGCCAGGGTGATCCGGTATGACGTTCCGGCACTTTCCATTCACTATAGTCTGTTTGCAAAACCACTCCACTACACAAATATATTTGAAAATGCAAAAATCCCGCTAAATTTAAAAATGCTAGCATCCAATAGCATTGGACGTTTGGCATGCAGACTCCAAAACACGCAGACTACAGAAGATCAGGACAAAACTCGATGGACTTGTTCGCATAACGCCTGACATGTTCATTCATGTATTCAGCTCAAAGAAAGCGGAGACATCCTGTTCCATGCGTGCTGTGCAGAGATCATGTGAGGCCGTACCACTGATGCTGCAGGCTATTGTGGAATCTGCGTACAGACAGTTCTTACCTGAGACAGGTAATCGTGGCGGCTCTGTGCCAATTCCTGTTCTAATCTTAACTCATTCTCTCGCCAAACAAGTTCTAAGAGGCTGGGAACAATCAAAAGACAGTGCATGCGGTTCAGCTTTTCAGTGATCCATGCATGCAGCAATTGAGTGGAAACACTGTCCGGCTAGGACAACCAGTTCTGTTGCCTTATTGTAGCTGAGATCAAACATCTGCTATTAAAGGGTTAGTTTACTCCAAAATTAAAAGGGTCATCAATTACTCACCTTCATGTCGTTCCAAACCGCTAACGACTTTCTTTTTTTCTGTGGAAAACAAATGGAGATATATTGAAGTTGTTCTAGCTGCTTATTTCCATACGATGCATCCAAAATTGCAAATTGCATTTTACATATATATATTAATCTATACAGTATATACATTATGAATAACATAATAAACTTAATTTCTCAATTTGCTACTTTAAATGCAATGTTTTATTTGGAAAATGCAACTAACAGTATTCTTCATTTATTTACTGACCCTGCTTTCCATTAATAAAATAGTTTTTAGGGGGGTTAACTGGCCCCTTTAGAGCTGCTAGCTCGAGAACAGGTGAATCCCAGTTCCAAATCAGCCCTTGGCAAGGATTAACGGCTTGCATTTTTACACTGTTTTCCCACTAAACTGGGACAGCTGAGAACAAGAGCATCCTCCCTCAGGCCCGAATTTGTTTTAAACCCCCAATGTGAATACGAGTTTCAGATTGGATGTGATAAACTGCGATGTGGGCCGCATCTCGACCAAAACAGATTAGAACTAAGGCTTGTTTTAATGCAAACCTGCTGTGTTAAAGAAAGTCAAACAGCTTGATAACGTGAAGGGAACGTCTGTTTCAAAATATCACGAGAATGGAAGAAACTGTACTCCTCGACTATTTAACAGACACCATGGGTTTAAGAGCCAAACCAGCCTTCACTGTTAAGTTTGCCCTTGTGGTCCGTATGTTTTGCTTGCACAGCCTTTAGGAAAACCTCTGGTCCTATAACTCAGAAATGACAAAATAAACTGGATATTTATACCATATAAATTGCACCAGAGTTATTGGTACCAAAAACACCTGTTATGAAAAACAGACTGTCTCTGAATTAAAAGCCTCCAAAGTTCCTCAATTATTTTTGTTCCCAAAAAGAAAGGAAGAAAAAAAAAAAAGAGCACATGTGAAACTAATCATGGCATATTACCTTATATGAGGTCAAAAGTACAACCTCCTGCTTGGAAGACAAATTTCTAGGATTCTCTGAAGCAAAACCAATACTGTAAACATTATGGGGCTTTATTACATTACGAAAAGGGTCAGGTGAACATCCAAGGATGAAAGCGGGTCTTTCCCTCCCTCTGGGCGAGCAGCTGTCAAAGCCGTAAGGTGCGCAAAACAAGATCGACCTGAATTCATGCGACAAAACTCTCACGGTTCACTGCAGAGATGGTTGTCTGATGAATCTGAAAAAAATCGAAAACAGCATTTTTGACAAATATTTATAGTGGTGCATTAATCTTTTTGTGGTGTAGTAGAAAAATGTAGCAAATCAGCAATATCTAGGCTATAAGTTCATCTATCGCTTTCTCTCTAAACATTTATGTGTATGTAGAAAACATTTATATGAATATAAACTTTTAATATGTAATTTAATTTGAATACATATACAAATGCATATACGATGCATATACAAATATATATTTAAATATTAAATTGGACATTTTAACAAACCAATATTATATGCAAAAAAATTTCAATAATTAAAAATGTAAACAGCCCATGTTATATAAAATATTAAAACATTTAATACTGCACTTTTAATATCGCATACAAACATTGTACATTATTTATAAATGCATATATATATATAAATGCATATTAATTTAAATTATACATTTAATATAGGCCTAGATATATGATGTGTGTGTGTGTATGCAATATATAAATTGTATTACATAACATAAGTAAAACATAAAATAATCAATGGTCAATATTCCATGTAAAAAAATTAATAAGTAAATAAATTAAAAAAAAGGCAGCCCATATTCATGAAAACTCATGTTTTTGTGGTTGGTAACATGGTTAATAATGAAGTTCATACACACTGCTGGGTTTGCAAAATCGGAGAAGGCGAACTCTCAAATATTGCAAATTGATGTTCCCCATGGAGCTTTGTCTCGGATTAGCTTTGCATGTATTGTTTACCAGATGTCTGCTAGTCTTGGAATGTCGTCTTCTTTTTATACACCATAATCAATCTCAGACATCAAAAACGATAAAATCATGTTGACACTGAGTAATCCAGTTAGCATGCTTTCCGTCTGTCCTGTAATAGCTGCGATCTGTTTTTTTTTTTTTTTTTTTTTGTCAAGTAGGCTACAAAACAGGCCAGCAGGGTGCAAGGCTGCCGAAAATAAATGGGTATTAAAGATGGACACATCTTGCACCTGCATGTCAGAGGCCCGTTAGTTCTTCAGTTACATCAACACCACAACCCCTCCACATCCAGCGGCTCTCGGTGGGCATTTGACCTGCTACCAGGACTGTAACAGTAGGTATGAAGGGGGCTCCGATACTTTTTGTTTGTTTTTCCAAATTGTGCTACGATCCGAAGCCGAGAATTAGCTCTAGTTTGATCTACACATGAGCTCTCGCTAAGAGCGTCGAAAAATAACACTGCGCGGCGAGGAACATTCCCCGCGCTTTTGATTCTCCCTCAGAAAATTGCGCGCTTCAAAGGAACGAAGGGGACAAAATCTGACCGAGACCACCTCACCTTACACCACTGGAATAACAAACTGATTTTTATTGAGCCAAAAAATGAATGTTATTCCCTCAGCACAAACCAATAACCATATTAGTACGATTTTCAACTCGACAGGCTGAGAGAACAAACGAGCGGCCTCCGTGTTGAAGATTCCCACGAGAAACTGTTACGTTTGTTTGTTCTCGTTCCGGTTCTTCCAGTGAAAGTCTACATTAATCACATGGGCCACCGACCAAAGAATACACTTACAAATATTCATAGCATTGGGCTTGTGTTATCATCCTGTTGACTTTTGTCACGCTATTTCAGAATGTCTCAGTACGTCAAACACCTCGTTTGGAATTCCTCCAGGAGTGTTAGCAAATCAACACGTCATCCGCAAAGAATTTTTTACACAAATTCCTCGATTCAAGAGTGTGTAGCATGCATCAGCTCTCTTTCAGTCAAGTGTAACGGCCCATATGCGTTTCCGATTGAAAATGAAACTATATGCATTTGGAATGAAAGTTTAGGGTAGGTCAAAGCTGAGCATGTCTCATGAAAATACCAAAGATCACCAGAACGGTTTATCTTAAAGATGAGCACAGATTATTAAAACGCATTTGAATGCACGTGTGCTTGTCTTCGGGAATGGCGTACATTGTTAAAACTAAAGAAACAAAAGTTTAGGTGTAAGAAATACATACTGTATGTTACACTAATATAACTTTCCCAGGAGATATTTCAGGTAATTTCCATATAATTTATAAAAAAGATTCTAAATGTGAATGTAAAAGATTTAAAAATGAATAAATATAACACTTTAAATAGAATGTTTATATATAATTCTAAAGGTGTTTTGCTCCCTAGCATAGTAAAAACAATCAAAATAAATCATTAAGAGTGAAGCATTAATTTTTATTTATTCAATAACTATGAAATAATAATAATTAAAATTTAAATTAGGTGCATGTTTGCTAATGCAACTAAAATAGATAATAATAAAATACATATAATTTTTCAAATAATTTTAAGACATTTTGCTCCCTCCTTGTGCGTTAACAGAGGCCTGCTAGTGGGCCCTGATCTTAGCTTGGCTGTAAGACACCAGTCTGTGAGCCCTCGGAGGATGGAGCTTGACCCAGGAATGAAAGCATTGCAGGAGATCTGGGAAAGCAGCAGACGTGGGATCAGCAGAACCTGGCGTCTAGACGAAGGTGCCATACCTGCATTCCTTCCAGAGCGACTCATCCCAGCCGGCTTAAGGTCGCTGTTGAGCAAGACACGTGGGAGTGAATAAGCGCTTCAACACGAGCACTCTTGCTCCGGCAGGCCACGGCAGATGGTCGCGCTCTATGCTGGAGCTGCACATGTCAACATCAGCAGACCGCAACCCCTCAGCATCCCCCTCCGTCCTGTCACACTCATAGGCCACACATTAAACAACACACGCAAACCCCCCAATCATCTAATTACACTATTTGAGACAAGCATGTCATTTTAGGTTAGTAACTCGCCATTGAAGCGTTGACGGAGTCTGCAATTTGAAGGAAAATCACATACGAGCGCTGCTGTCGGTGCATTTAGGCCATGCTGCGCTAGACTAAAATGAAAAGGCTAGCTGACGTCACAGTCGCGAGTGGAGGGCCATCGAGAGAAAAAAAATTAAAAGCTTGGCCTGTGCTGGACCTTTGAAAATCCTCTTAAAAGATGGGTCAGGAGCGAAGACATAGGGTGAGCCTATCTATCTATCTATAAATCTTTCTTCTTTTTCATCCATCCATTTGTGTATTTATCCTGAGCACTTCCTAAGTTGTTGTTTGCCTCTTTAGGACTAATTGCTGCTGTTTTCCCCACCTGTAAGTCGCTTTGGATAAAAGCGTCTGCTAAATGAATAAATGTAAATGTAATCCTTCTCCTTTTTTCTGTTAATCTAACCGTTTGTTCATCTATCCATGCATCTGTCTACTAAACATTTTGTCCATCCATTCATTCATCCATCCATCCATCTAATCATCCATCCATCTATTCACCATTTTGTCTGTCTATCCATCCATCCATCCATCATTTTATCAGTCCATCCATCCATTAATTCATCCATCCATCTATTCACAATTTTGTCTGCCCATTCATTCATCCCTCCATCCACCATTTTGTCCATCCATCCATTCACCCATCCATCCATCTATCCATGAATTCATCCATCCATCTATTCACCATTTTGTCCATCCATCCATCCATCTATTCACCATTTTGTCTGTCCATTCATCCATCCATCCATCCATTCTCCATTTTGTCTGTCCATCCATCCATCCATCCATCCATCTATATTTTCACCATTTTTGTCCAGCCATCCATCCATCCATTAATTCATCCATCCATCTATTCAAAATTTTGTCCATCCATTCATCCATCCATCCACCATTTTGTCCATCCGTCCATCCATCCATTCACCATTTTGTCACGCCATCCATCCATCTATCCATTAATTCATCCAACCATCTGTTTACCATTTTGTCCATCCATCCATACATCTATTCACCATTTTGTCTGTCCATTCATCCATCTATCCATCCATCCATTAATTCATCCATCCATTTATTCACCATTTTGTCTGTCCATCCATCTACCCATCAATTCATCCATCCATCTATTTACCATTTTGTCCAGCCATCCATCCATCCATCTATTCACCATTTTGTCCATCCATCCATCCATTCACCATTTTGTCCATCCATCCATCCATCTATTAATCTATCCATGAATTATTCTGTTCATCCATCCATCCTTCCATCCATACATTCACCATTTGTCCATCCATCGATGCATCCAGCCAGCCATCTATTCACCATTTTGGTTTCTCCTGCCTGCCGCTCTACTGAAAGTTTGTTGAGTGCTTGTAGCTCGGATCTGTAGCTTGTATTTCTGTCTATCAGTCTCTGTTGTTTAAAGTGATATTACAAAACATAACTCCCTCCATATTGCCTATATTATATATCAAACATATTTGATTGTTGATCGATCGTTTTTAATCTCAGTGCAGCTCATTGGCCGGTTAGCTTGTCATTCGGCAGATCTCTTTCCTGTGTAGCACCCAAACTCTGGAACAATCAACCTAATATTGTTCGGGAGGCAGGCAAACTCTGCCAGTTTAAATCTAGATTAAAGACACATCTCTTTACTCTGGCTCACACTTAACACACTAATGTCCATCTATCCATTCATCCATCCATCCATTTTATTGATCCATTCATGCATCTAGCCAGCCATCTATTCACCATTTTGTCCACCTATCCATTCACCCGTCTATCTATCCAGCCAGACAGACCAGCCATCTATTCACCATTTTGTCCATGCATCCCGCTAGCCATGTATTTAATATTGTGTCCATCCATCCATCTAATTTTATCCATTCATTCATCAATTCACCATTTTGCCCATCTATCCATGCATTCACTCATTTGTCTTACCATGTATCACCCATCCATCTATGTTGACGGAGTCTGGAATTTGAAGGAAAATCACATACGAGCGCTGCTGCATTTAGGCTGTACTGCGCTAGACTAAAATGAAAAGGCTAGCTGACGTCACAGCCGTGAGTGGAGGGCCATCTTGAGGAAAGAAATTAAAAGCTTGGCCTTCGTTGTGGCTCTGAAAAATCGCTCTTGAAAAAGACGAGTTTAAAGCAGGTCAGGAGTGGAGATGAAAAGGCTGGCTGTTTAACTGCAGGTAATTCTTCATGAGACGGTTTTACAAATGTTAGGTGAAGTCTCTCGATCTTATTTGGAGATCGAAAAGTACCTGGGGCCAAGAAACCGCAGGCTGTTCTTTCTAAAATGATTTTACGTGAGCCTTGTGCAACATTTGCAGAGGATAAATGCTGTTATAACTCACCTTGCCTTGCCAACCGTCTTTATCACACGAGTATTTTTTTAGGACGAGCCGGTCTCCGATGAGCAGTTACCTTGTAGATGATTTGCGAAGTTTTTAACCTTTCACAATTGCAAAACATTGCATCACAAAGGAGTAAATCAAGCTGAAACATCGAAACGATCCATTTTGCAAAGGTTAGCAGTAACTGCTTAATACATCGGGAACATATGAAGGGGTTCACTGAGATTTATAGCACAGTGGATGACTCTGGAGATAAATCTGAAACGATGGTGGTCCAATGTTTTAATCAAAAGAGTTTTGGGTTATTTTCAGTCATCACAGAGATTCAGCAATTGCTTTAGAGAAGGAAACTTCTTAGGTACTAAAAAAAGTTTAATTAATTTAGATTAAGTGTTACTATAATTTAAAAATAAGAGTAAATCAAACATAAAATTAATAAATAAAATAAATTCAGTAGTTGTTTTAGAGAAAGAAACTTATTTTAAATAAAGTAAAAATCATTAAAATAGAAAATATTAAAAAAAAAAAAAAAAAGGTAAAAAATCTAATTATAATTGATAATAAATAGCTTATAACATTAACAAAAACATTTAGACTTAAAACTTAAATAACTTGAATGAATATATAACCTAGCAGATTTAGTAGATGCTTTGGAGAAAGAGGCTATGCTTAAGAGTAAGAAAATTACTACAAATAATGTAATTTAGACTTTAACTGATAAAAATAGTAATAATAGCAGATTTGTTTCAGAACAGTAGCATTGTTATGCAAGTCCAGACTTTGATTTATCCATTTGCTGGGCAACAAAAGAGAGTGTTTGTTTATCCCCAAACACACACCTGAGACAGGCACACTGCAGGGGATTGTGGGAGTCCTAATCATTTGTCTCACACGTATTATCCTTAGTAAGGCCTAGACGCACCTGAATACAGCCTGCTGGCCCCCTGTTGCTGCCAGTAGAAGAGATTTATGTAGGGGTCAATAGAGCAACAGGTTTGTTGTGTTAGTAGCTGTAAGTCCATCTGTCTGTGACTCAGCGGAATAAAAGCTGCAACAATAGCGCTCCGCTCTGTTACCGTGAGAAAATCAGTGACATGAGTGTGACAGACTGCTTTCAGCAAGTGCTTTGATGGATGAATTCAGAAATAAACATTCCGCTTTCATCTCGTTGGTGGTTTTAGGTACAGAAAGGTTTGTGTTCTTTGGACGACAGAATGATCGGGCGCTGCTCTTGTCAGTGTTTTAATTGAGTGGTAATAATGTGATAAGTGAAATACATCGCCCACAGAGCAACGAATCTTCCAAAATGAGAGCAACTCTTGCGTGTAAATAACAATTCCATCTGTCAACATCCCATCTTCACACCCTGACAGATGAAAGCCAATAGATGACACATTTAAACACATATAGCAAATATCTAGCTTTTCTTGCCTGTCTACCCTTTTATCTACCCATATATCTATTGTTTATTTATCTATCTAGTCTTCCCATTTTTCAATCCATCCATTTATATATCTATCTACCCATTTGTCTACCCTTCTATCTATCCATCTACCAATTTCTACATCCATCATAAACAGATCTACAATCACCTTATTTGTTCATTCATCCAGCTATCTATATATCTATCTATTTATTTGTCTACCCATCGATCCATCTATATATTTATCTATATCCACTTATCTACCCTCCTATCCATTTATCATCCATCCACCCATCCATGTATCTGTCCATCTATCTATTTGTCTACACATCTATCTATTTATCCATTTTCTACCATTCTGTCTACCAGTTTATCTATCCCATCTGCCCATTTCTCTATCCATCCATCATCTATATATTTTATCTATTTCCAATTATCTACCATCCATCCACCCACCCACCCATCTATCTATCCATTGTCTAACCGTCCATCCATCTATATATTTATCTATATCCACTTATCTACCCTCCTATCCATTTATTATCCATCCACCCACCTGTCATCTATCTACCCATTTGTCTACACTTCTATCTATCTATCTATCTATGCGTTTGTATCCATTTTCTACCATTCTGTCTACCAGTTTATCCATCCATCATAGACAGATCTACAATCACCTTATTTGTTCATCTGTCCATTTCATCTATTCATTTGTCTACCATCCATTACCTACATATTTATCTATATCCATTTATCTACCCTCATATCCATTTATCATCCATTCACCCACCCATTTGCCCATCTATCTATATGTCTATCAATCTATATATGTTTGGGTGTATATATCCATTTTCTACCATTCTGTCTACCAGTTCATCTATCCGTCTGGCCTTTCTCTATACATCCATTATAGATAGATCTACAATCACCTCATTTGTTCATCCATCCAGCCTATCTATCTATTCACTTGTCTACCATCCATCATCTGTATATTTATCTATATCCATTTATCTACCAATTTCTATCCATTTGTCATCCATCTACCCACTCATTTATCTACCCATATTTCTACACATCGATCTATATCCATCTATCAACCCCATGCATCTACCCTTCCATCAGCCACCCACCCATCTATTTATCTGTCTGTTTGTCTATCTATCCCATTTCTCTAACCAAGACAGCTGCTCATTCTAACAATTTAAGTGAGTTCAATCAAGCAAGACGAAGTTTATAAAATACAGCTATATGCACACAGAAATTCATAATACATTTCCTGGCTGTTCTCGCCTTTTTATAAAAGCAATAAGCCACTCCAGGTTGTGCATTACAATGAATTTACCCAAATATTTCATTGTTTTATTTTTTAAATTATACATCAACTTAAATAAGACATTGTTTCCATCTACTTTCACAGTCAAATGTTATTTTCAGCAAGGCTCGCATGCTCAAATACTTGCAGGCAATGAAAATCAAATCAGTATGTCAGAACAAAGTACATTTGAGTTACTTTCATGCCGGACTTTAAAACAGGCTAAAACAGAATGAACTACAGCTAAGTGCTTGCATGCAAAGGCTCACGAGAACCTCATACCGAACGCAGATTTTGGCACCGTTCACTCGGCGAGCTGTAAGTGCAGTGTACTCCTCCAAACGGGACCTGTCTCACATCTGTTTGCTAAAATGCACAAAGAGGATATGTATCCATCATGATAACATGCTAAAAGATCATACAGCCGCTAGCATATTGAAGTGCTTGAGGAAACAGGCAGCTGTCACGCTAAACGTTCTCACTGCATGCTTACCTGCATTGAGAGACATTAGTAACAAATGTGCCACACCTGCCAGCCTGTACAGTGAAGATTACTGACTGTTTACTTTGTTGTAAACTCTAAAAAAGTGCGCATATGTCCATCCGGCCTTACCATGTTTGAAATTCTTTGTGATGTTGCCATGGAAATTAGGTAAACTTGGAAACTTGGATTCAATAAGAGCGTTTCTGGAAATAAAAAAAATTATATATATTATATATATATATATATATATATATATATAAATGAGTTTTTATATACATGCATATATGTGTGCCAGGACACATGTGCCAATACAATTCAAGACTAAATTGCTGAAATGTAAACAATCTGGTAGCAGTTAGAGAGAGTTGAATAACAGACAGCTAGTCAAACAAAAGTAAAACCTAGCGAGATGCTAATTAAGCAGTCATAAAAAAGAATAAAACAAAGATGAAAGATGAGAAATGTCGAGTTTTATTCAGTACTGAAAAATATTGAGAACAAACTGGCTAGTCTGGTTAAAATAAACTACCAATATTTGTGTGTTATGCTAATACTACATTAGCTTAGCGACATGCATCAATCATGTAAACATGATTTATATGGAGTTTGTATAGGCAGCTCACTAGGTTAGGAAACAGCTTGGTACGTATTAGGGATGCCACAATTCTCAATATAATATTGAACCGTTCGGTACGACATCCACGGTTCAATACGCGCTTGTGAA
>JAUMHQ010000087.1:5148996-5183876 GCA_032361165.1 Enteromius paludinosus
ATATATGTGTGTGAAATTTCTCATTTTATTATTTATTTATTTCCTGGAGTATATAGCATTAGCAATATAACAGATACAGGTAATATCAATATTTCATTAACTATTTGTAATATCTCAGTAACTGATTTATTTATGGTCTAGCTGCAAACAGATAGATGTGGAACAACATCCTGCATTATGTATTGTGACACCATGGGAATAAAGACTTAGCTCTGAACTATATTTCATATTTGCACATTCCAAATCTGTACAGCTGTGTCCCCCTGAATCCAGACATAACGGTACACCCTGTTCTTCATCTGTGCCCATGTGTGTGTGTGTGTTAATGGTCTGTCAAACAGACAGAAGTTGTGGCTGTGTGAGTGCTGTTAAGAGCGGTGGGTGTGAGTTAATATGCTCACAGATATAAAGGTGAACTGTATCTGATAATTATTTCTCTAGTGCCACACGTTCACAGGTCTGGCTGCTAATGTACGCGTGCTAACACTTAAACATGAACCAAACGCTTTATGAAGTGCGAAGTCTCTCGGTTTCTGTGTTACGGCTAAGGCTGGAACAACTCCTGTAAATGTCCTTAAAACACACTGCATAAGATATTAACCCCCTGGGGTCGGCAAACGTCTAACTAAAAATATTGTTATTCACAGTATTGATAAAAACTATATGATTATAAAATCACAGTCTGGTATGTGAAGTCAAAGTTGTTCAAACCTCTAACCTCAAATATTGAATAATAATAATAATAGTGATTGCAGCCAAAGCAAACAGACTGAATACTGTAGGTTCATGGTTCTTGTCCTTCTGATCTCTAGAATATTTAGTATTGTCCCTCTCTCACTCGTAGAGTGAAAAGTCTTCTGCTAATGTAATGGGAAAAGCTAATATCTCTATGTTAAAGTGTTTGAATGAACTAGACCTTCCTCCTGTTAGAGCCGACTGCTGCTTGCAGACAAAAAGCTAAATTATTCCAAATGTACTGCCCTCTGACTCCATTAGCATGTGACTTAGCGTGATGGAGAGACGGACGAACTTGGAAACCCTGGCAGGAGCGTGAGAATTATAAGCCGCGCTGCAGAGGCAGCTGGCATCAGTACAAGGACTTTGCCAGACATTAGGAGCAAATAAGGTGGTGTTTCTGAACTTTCTGTTGTTTACCCTCCACCTACTTGAAAACACAGTTTCTACCGAAACAGGTACCTGGAGCTGAGAAGTTCACAAAGTGAATAAATGATTTTAAAACTGGAAAACAAAGAATTTTTTTATTTTTTTTTGCATACTAATGTGATCTGAAGATAACGATTAAAAATTACATGGAATTTTCTTTATTAGCAGTATTATTATATGTTTAATTTAAATCCCTTTGTTGTTGTTTTTTTTTTTTTTTTAGCAGAAACCTTATTTATTGTTTGGACCTTAAGTGCTGTATTGTATATTAATCTTATTTTTATTTTATTTTACGTGATGTAAAAAAAAACATTCCATTAATGCTGAAATGAAAGACTATATACAGCACTGAACCAGGATTTGCTACTATTAGTGCTAGTCTCAAATTAAATAGTCATTAAATTTGGTCATTCATATTAGTCCATTTTTTGCAATAGAAATACATTGAATGCTTTAAGTGAATTTATAATTTTTTTAGAAGTGCACTACCACATAGATAACGCAAAACGGATTACATTAAGTGTGTCTCATTCACTCTCCGACATGTCTTTGTCTCCATCACTTAGTAATTCAGGCCACCTTGAAGCCCTCATCCTTTGCTGTTTGTCTCTGGATGACCTTCCATTTGCCTGCGTAGCCACATTAAAGCTAATGACATCTTGGAGGGGTAATTACAGCAGCAAGGGGACGTGCAGGGATAAACACGTCCTGTGCGGGGTAGAGGCCAGCTGAGGACAGTCTCTTATTGAAACTGTCATTGAGACACGCAGAGGACACATCCACACAGGAGCAAGTCAATGACTCGGCAGAAGAGCAGCGGGCATGCTGTCGCGTGAGCACTGCTCCGCACTTTTGTTTTAATAAAGCCTTCTACACTCCCCAGAATAAACACAACCAATACATTCCATGCTATTTTAAAAGCATTTTTGTTATCATTTTCACTTCTGTGTTTTATTCTAATACAAGTCCGAAAGGAACATGCACATATTTCATTGCACAAATGTGTTCTCTTTTGATTTTTCACCAGTTTTGTTGACAAAGACAGCAGAATGATAGGGAGCAGATAGCAAACGCTATGTCTTCAACCCCAATTTCTGTCAGAATTTGCAACAAATCCTGAAGGATTGTAATAGAAATTCTCATAGGACTGCAATATAACACAAAACAAAAACTTTCCAATACCCTGTTCCCAAAAGGACTGTCATAATTTACCAACTGGATAATAAGTAGGATAGCAAAATAAATGTAAAGAAAATCCTGATGGATTTTACAGTTCCAACAAATTTTCCACAGATTTCCCTTTAACTATTCAGACATTCTCATAATAAAATAAAATAAAAATAGTTAATTGAAAATTATATATATATATATATATATATATATAATATTTATTTTTTTATTTATTTATTTATTTATTATTAACTTTTCACCTTTCATATTATTTTGTGTGTAAGTTAAAATGTAAACAAATTGTAAATTAAACATTAATTTAGTAATTACATTTATTTTAATCGATTTTTAAATTAGTTGAAAATGCATTTTATTTGAAATTAAGTTAAATAAATACATTTTATTTAGATTAAATCAAATTCAATGTAAATAAATTAAAAAAAAATACTTTTTATTTAAAATAAGATTAAATTTGAACTTACAAATGAACAAATAGTACATTAAAATAACAATATTTAAATGATTTATTTAATAATATTTTCTTTTGAAATAAATAAATACATGTCTGTCTTTAACCTTAAAAAGCTAAAAATTAATATATAAATGAATACTACTACTACTAATAATAATAATAAATCTGTTTAATTAATTGTGTGCACATTCTTTTTAGTATTTTCAGGCTACTCCAAATTCTATTTCTGTTTGTTTGTCCTGTGTTTAATCACTCATTTAGCAAAGCTGTTGCTTAACGATTGAATCCCAGGAGGCTTCTGAATAACTTTGAGCATTTAATTAAACCCCCAAATGTATCTGTTAGCAACGAAGCTGCCACGTCCACTCACTGAAGAATTTCCCCCACACCATATCGATCCCTCTCACTCCCCGGGCTTATTGGATTTTTGTGACAGGTCCCAGAACTTGCAAAGGTCACATTTTAAACAAGTGCTGGAGTGAATACCTGACAGCCCACCTGTCTACTGATGCCAGATATTAGTCAGAGCGTGCGCAGGAGGCCCTTTTCAATTGCCGCCGTGTGCTTTGGAGCTACTGTCTGCCTCTGATTCAGAGATCATTTTCATACTCTCTCAGGGCGTTATACAGACAAGCGTTCATGTAGGAAGTTGTCATGGCTGTCTGTACAGTGACATTATCTTGTCTCACCCTCTATTTTGATGCCCGTCACTCACTGTCACTGATTATCAGGCTTAACGCCATATAAGGCTCAATTAAGGTCCCTTTCACACTGTTTGCTGTATAATGACCCCACATGTCCCCTGTCACATCCATTAATTTTTTGAGCATGGTTAGGCTCAATTAAACCAAAATTGCTGGGTGTCTTTAAAAATAAGCAAAGGTTGTATAGACTGTTTATAATAGAAAAAAAGTATAAATATAAGTATTGTAATGAATATATTAAAAGTTGTACTGTAAAATGCTAATAACAACAACAACAACAATAATAATAATAATAGTTATTATTATTTCTCATAGTTTAATTTTACTGCAAAATATTACAATAATATATTTTTTATTTAGTTTCATATTTTTATTGAGCAATGTAGTATTATTATTATTGTTATTATTATTGATAAACAAAATATTAATATTGTAAAATACAGAAACAAATAATAATAATAATATTAAATTTTTTTGTTAGTTAGTTTGTTAACAGACTGATATATAATCACACATTTTTGGCCATATTTTGCACCCTTACAAATATTACAATATTAATGTTACTTATAATAAAAACTTCTCTAATTTAAATACTAATTTTGGTATTTTATATTGGTAGTATTTATTTAGTTTAATATTTGATTTTAAATAATAATTATATATAAAGTTTAAATAATATTATGCATCCCTACAAACAAGCTCTGCAAAGTTGGACCTATTAAAAAAAAAAAAAAATGCTTTTTTAGATGCACAAATGTGTTCTTTCTGTGTTCTTACTGGCATGTTGATGGTGTTGTGGTTTCTGGAGAACGGATAGAAAGCTCCAAGCTGCATCCAGCGCAAGCACATCTCGTATTCAGCAGCGTTAAAGAAGCCACAGATATCAGCACCGGTCTAAAACACAAGCAAAAGGGAAAAGAGAGAGAGAAACACAAATATAGATCTCTGTAAAAACAGGGCCACAAGAGCCAACTCCAAAACATTAATAAATAAACTCTAGAGGCAGTGTAATGGCTGCATGCTAGTGTAATGCGCCCAATTGAAGTAAAAACATTGTTTGATAGGAAAAAAAGCACAAATGAAAAATCAATAGCAAGTGCTGCGGCAGGACGAGAGAGGCACTTACGTAAGGGATGCCAAATATGCTGAACTCCATCATGCCTAAAAGACAGAAAAAGAGAGAGAGGAGTTTGGTTTTAATGAATACAGATATCCAGTTAATGCACTGAACTGTACAGTAGACGTTCACCAAAAACACCACGTTTAATTAGAGATGTGGGACAAAATCTAAAGCAGTTTTATAGAAAACAAATGTGCTGATTGCCCATGCAAAACGTGTTGCCATGTTATTTGGGTGTTCTGGCTGGTTTGTTACTGGCCTGTTTTAAGAATCTCTATAATAATCTGAGGCAAGGTTATATGTCTTGCTGTCCTTAATTTGATTCTTGCAGCATATGTCAAGACATTTTTGATGCCCCAGAAGGCCAATACTGTACATTGAAATATTCCATTTAGGTTATAAAACAAGTCTCTTATGCTTACCAAGGCTGTATTTACTTCAATTAAAAATAAAACTACAACACAATAAAAGTGGAATAGTATTACAGTTTAAAACAGCCTATTTTCTATTTTAATATATTTTAAAATGTCATTTATTCATGTGATATGAAATAATATTATTACTCCAGTCGGATAAAATTATTGATTTCTTTCAGAAAGAAAACCAAAAAGACAAATTACTGACCACAAACCTTTGAACAATAGTGAAAAAATACTGTCTCACTAAAAAACAATAACTACAAAAAAAAAAAAAAATAATAATAATTTTCTTTAAAAAAAAAAATAAATAAATAAAAACTTGTTATGTATATTGCATTAGGCTAACTGAAAACTGAAAAAACTGAAAAAAAAAAAATAATAATAATTTTCTTTAAAAAAATAAATAAATAAATAAAAACTCGTTATGTATATTGCATTAGGCTAACTGAGAATTGTCGTAGTGCTGGCTTATCGTTGCTCTTTTGTGAGTTTTGATTGCTTTTATGGACTTAATCTGTATGTCGCTTTGGATAATAGCATCTGCTGAATGACTAAAATGTAAATGCAGTGAATAAACACATACCAATGATGGACTTCAGAAGCTGGTCCCAAGCGGAGTAGTTGTCACCCAACCAATGTCCGGCCCAGCGTCCACTAGATGGGTATGTTGAACGGGTAACTACGGCACCTCTCTTTCCAGTGGTACTAAGCAAAGCACTGGGAAATAGAAAAACACAGGAATTAAAATTTATTCCAGAATAACCAAGTGAGACAGTAGTAGTGAATACAGAGAAGTAGAAAACTCACTCATAAGTGGGTTTCGTGTGAGCCCAGCCATACAAGTTGTGGACATCGTAATGCTTGACACGTCTGCCGTCTGCCAGGATCTGCTCACTGTTCATGCATAAAGTCTTGTGCTTCAGACCTCTTTGCATGGACTCCAGTGCTGGAAAAAGTCGCACGCATCCAGATTAATGTTGGATGAAAAATGCTAAATGCAAGTGTAAATTTAGAGCATCATGCACTCATAGGAACTTACGGGGCATATATGGAGGACTTTCCAAATCTTGATTCCCTAAACAATTTTCACCAACAGTTCCATGCACGAAACTGGCCGGCTCATTCATGTCCTTCAGAAACCAACCACAATAACAAAGGTTACTATTCAAAGAACACAAAAGAGAAAAATGTGACCGAATGTAAATGAGCGCAGAAATGGCTCATAGAAAATGACTGTGCTAAACCTTCACTTTCATTCTTGCACAGATCACCATGACTTTGTCAAGTGGGACGTATCCCACAATACAGAAGAAGATTTGAACAATGATTTTCCTCTGGTTTTTGAGGTTTTTATTGGTTATGGTTAGAATTAGATGTGTTCTTTCAAAAGCAACAATGGCACATATGTGCTCAAAGAATATAATTTACAATTTACTTATTGGTTACTGTATAGTTAGCAGAATTTCAGAACAAAACTACATTTCTTCGATTTTTATTCCAACATGAAAATGAAAAAAGACAAAGCACTTACGATCCATAGTCCGTCAAACTTCATGATGTTGTTATAAAAGTCTTTAATCTGCTCTCCCCACCACACTGCTGTACTCTCCTTGAAGAAATCAGGGAACGCTGCAAAAGCCCTGAATAGCTGAAAGTTTAAGATAAAATACACATGATAAGAACTGCTGCAGGTTGGATGCAGTGCTTTACTGTAGTGCAACATCCTACTTTGTTTAAATAATAGCGTGCTGATAACTTCTGATCTGTTTTTATTGGCTGTTGGCGTGTCTTCTACATGTTAACTGGCTGATATAATAGTGGGTGATATAAGTCTATTATGAACTGATTGGCCAGTGGGTGTTTTCTACATGCTGATTGGTTGATAGATTGGTGTGATGTCACCTTCATCTCTCTTGACTACATTTGCAATTACAGCCTATTGTACGGATCATTTCAGAATGAATAGACTTGGATAGGAGAACAAGAGAAAAGGTGTCCAGTTCTCTGATTAAAGAGAGATAGAAAGAGTGTGATTTATTGAAAAAGACAATGAAGTGAGAGAGGCAGATACCTCTACTTGAGTATCCCAGTCCAACGAATTGTTCACGGTGATATTGGGATAGTCAGGCCACACCTGTGACAAACAGAAACAACAAATCAAGCTTTAAGGGAAATGTGGTTTTATTCTGTGATTCATTTGTGATTTTCCTCAAGTGTTTTCAATATCACACATGTATCATCCTATTGGCCTTCAATTAATGTTATGTTCCAGATTAAGCTTCCCAATTTAAAGGTACAGTGTTTAAAATCGAAATGGGCATTGCAGTCCAAATTCAAAATATTGGAGAGAGTTGTTTTTCACAACCCTCCTTTCTTCAGACTCCATGCTCATGCAGGTTGCCAGAATGAGTTTGACAAGCCTTACACTGCACATTGAAGAGTTGATTTATCCATGTTTTAATTTGCCTGTGTTAATATAGCTTTTTAGACAGATGCTGAGGCGTTTTTAGCTTGGGTAGATTCTGCGGTCTCTGACCTAGTTTGTTTGCTGGCTTCCGTGGCTGTGATATGCTTTATTTGGTACCAACTGGCAACCTGGGGTGCTGAAAGACTATTGGGTGAATTGGCAGTGGGCGGAGTCACACAGACAAAACAAAAACAGATATTCCGACATGGAACACACATTTTATATTTGAATTCCTGGCTGATGTGTTGTTTTTTCAAAGAAAAAAAGCTTGTGAAAAAAAAAGCTTCCTGAATTTCTGCAAACCTTTTATGGTATCGTATGCTTTAGCGCAGTCAAAAACATGCATACAGCACCTTTAACCAGATTTAACTTGAGCTCTGAATCTTCCACAAACTTTTGAAAATACATATTGGAAACAGATTTCCACTTTATAACCATTTTTGGTAAATATGGGTTAATTAATTCACCTTCCAGTGTTTATTTCCAATTAAGACTAAATTGGGAAAAGTCCAATTTAGGATTTGCTTAATACAGCTAATGACATCATTTTTGGAAGAAAAACAACAGCAAAATTAGTAATGAGGATTAGCGATGGATTTGATGATCAGTGCCATTTTTTTTGTTATCACTTGGTTTGTTTCATTATAAAACATCTATCCTGTTTGAGAAAATTATGGAAAATGGTGTAACGGTATACAAATCATTCAAGCATAAGACAACTGTCAAATCCTCATGAGCAACGGCGAACATACTGTATTTCTATGCTATCAGGCATTATTAATCATGGAGATAATAACAACACAAGCAAACCAAGCTACAGTACAAACAGAATTCAAGGTACTGCAGAACATGAAGGAACCTCAAACATGTGCAGAGAAAGATATACTGTCAACAAAACTTTGAGGCATTGACTCAGAATCAATATACTGTATGTTCATCTTCCTCTTTGTGTTTGTCATACCTTTCCCCATACAATGTCATTGCTGAGCTCGGGAGGCCATTTGATGAAAATGTCTTTTTCAATTCCGGTATCAAATGCAGGGTAGGAGCCTTTTGTCTCATTGCCCGCTATTGCCGGGTCCTGAAGCACACAAACAAATAAAGCATGTAGTTCTGGTACAGAATACATTTCTCTGCATGCTTCTGGCAAGAATAAGAAGAGTGGACTGATGTCGATCGCTCTGTTCTCATTACAGTTACCATTTCATGGAAACAACTTTGTTTTTCCAAGTAATTGAGAATAGTTTGTACCAGGATGAAGATGAAACGCATTCCCTCAGCCCTCATCTGGTCCACCAGAGCAGGCAGTCCTTTAAAGTTGACTTGGTCCACTGTAAAGTCCATCTGCCTCTCCATGTAGTCAATGTCTGCATATTGGACATCCTTTAAGGGATCAAAGGACAATTATTGTGATTATTAAAGTTAAATGTGAACTTCCAAAGTGATTAAAAGGGAGTAATGGAGAGTAAACTTAGCAATGCCTCTTGCTTTGAAATGAAAATGATGGTTTTAAGTTGTAAGTGCCTGCTATGCATTTGTGATGGTGGTCTGGGTGGGTCAGATCAGATATGTTTACCACAGCCTGTCCTCCAACAAAAAACGACTCTCTAGGTCATCCCACGATCGCATGATCACGTGTCGTCTAAGGACACATCGCTCTACAACCTGAGCTACACCAAACCTTAATGTGCTAATGTCCTGCTGATGCTGATAGGGGCGCAAGTGTAGTATATGCTCTGATGGGTCGTATTTCGCTGCTATGTACAAATGACCTATAGGAGCGTATTGGTTGGAGGACATGTTGGTTCACTAATTACTTTAACTGACGATTTTACAAACAAACACTATATATATAGTCCAAAAACTCGCTATAGTAAAAAGATTGCAAACTATCAAAGTACATATGATATAAAACTACAGAGAAAACTGCAATAAATGTAAAAAACAAACTCATTGTGAAGTAATACTAAGAAATTTCTAATAAAAGGACTACGAAGGCATTTTTATAAGCTTTATAAGTCAGTGACTCACTCCAGGTACAACTTTAAGTCTTAATACAGCTACAGAACGTTGAGTTTTATCATTCAGGTTGCACATCTCTGCAAAATAACTGATTGAGGCATTTAAACACAATATTCCTGCAAGTTTTGAAGGTCGGTGAGAGTTGCGTAACTTTGTTTATTGTTGCGTTCAGGAGGAGACTGAAAGACACATGCAAAAACTACAAGATGAGATTCTTACATAAGGTATCTGAGCTGCTTTCATGTCTCTGTAAAGAACTGCAATCTCCGCATCGTTGGAGTAGCCGTAGCGGCAGAGCTGGAATCCGAGCGACCAGTAGGCTGGAAGAACCGGGCGGCCGATCATCTTTCAGATAACATGCACAAACCGAGAGAAAAATATTTTACATTTTATGCAAATGCAGTTTAAGACATAAATATTCAAGTGGCTTAAGAGAATTTAACAGCCCCTTCTTTCTATGTGACAAGTGAGCTTCCTTTAGATAAATATTTATGTATTTCATTTATGCATGTGAGTTTTTGCATGTTATTTTGTGTGTGTGCTTAGACACTGTGTGTGTGTGCACAGTACACTGTGGGCAATGAGGCAGAGAGACTCCAGCTGCTAAACCTCATCAAGCCAGGAAACACACACACACACACCTCAGTGTACTGCTGAACCACTTCTTCTGGAGTGGGTCCCATCACCATGTAGAAGTCCAAGATACCTCCGATGGTGTGGTAGGTCAGAGCTGGAGTAGGCTGGAAGGACACATCTAAGAGCAAAACATGCCAAAAAAAGGATGACATCATCCTCGTGACTCAATGTGTTGCACACTTACACAGTCTCTGTAATCTCACAGCAATAGTGGATTCCCTCTACCGCTTTTATGACAGACAGCACACAGTTTATGACACTGTTTACATCTTAAGGGTAAAATAAAATTAAAATGAGAGTTTTGTGGTTTTAAATCAATGTCTACAGGTTGAAAACACTCACAATAACCCAACCAGTTGACACTTCACCCCAAAATCAAAATAGAAAAATGTGCAATTATACTTTAAATAAAAAAAGAAGCCTGTTTGTAACACCTTTTTTTGTGCTACATTGTTTAATCATTCTTTTTTTTATTATAGTATTAACAGTATTATACCGTAAAATAGCCTAGTATAATACAATGTGTTTTTTAACATTTAAATAAACATGAGTATATAAAGTAAAAAATTTAATTATCAAAATAATTGGAACTGTGTCTTTAACCATTTTCTATTTGCAGCAAAAAATATTATAGAAAACTACACAGTTATATTAAATAAAAACAGTAAGTAAATTACATTTCTAACTAAGTTTTTATTAACAGCTTATGCATGCATTACAATTCTTTAGCCAAATTAAAATATAACTACAAAATATTTTTTATTTAAAAGTTCTAAATGTAATTAAAAGTTGTTGTTTTTTTGTATTAATTATATTAGTAATTAGTAAGAATAATAAATAACATTAATAATATAAATTATATATTTTTATTCATTAAATTAAATACATTTATTTTCCAACTAGGATTTAGTCATTGGCTTTGATTCATTTTTTTTTTTTCTTTTTTTTTAAATGCCTTTATTGCTTTTGTCTCTGCACAAGCTGCCAAATGTGATTTGGCTGGTCTGTGACAAAAAAAAAACTAAAGTATTATCTATTTTTAAAAGGAAAGAGTCCTTCAGTACGCACATTCCCAGCTTCCTTTTCAAATCATTTCATAGGTCTTTAACTGTCCATTTCTGTGACATTCTGTATGCGTTGAGGTGTTAAACACATCTGCATTCAAACTGAAGGGCACTACTTTGAACTTCTCTGGGTAAAGTGAAGCACATCAAAGCTGTTCTCCTGCTGTGGTTCTCAGGATGCTCATTTACTCGACTGCCTGTGTGTGTGTGTGTGTGTTTATGTAAGAATTAAAATGTGTGTGTGAGCATTTGCGAGACAGCGATTGAATGCAGAAGACTTTCTCTGTTAAAAGCCCCACTGCAGCAGCACCATTATGTGTTAGCAGCTCCAGAGAAACTCCTGCAATAAGCATAAGCGTTCCTCACACTAAAGCTCAATGACAGCCTCTCGCCTCTGATAAATAGCGTCCGCTCTAATCACGACCTTAAGACCTACTGACAAAGCCCATGCCAGCGTTGGAGCCAGTGAGCGATGGACTTATTTGTTCCAATGCTAAAGATGCAGCAAGTGGCAGATTGACGAGTTTTAGTCCCATAAAGAGACAATAAAAACATTGTTCCCGGTGATCCTGTGGTGCCCTTTACATAAACAAAAATGTGAAACGTAATACAGCTGTTTTTTTTTTTTACAACTTAACTCTTTGTCTTACAAAAAAGTTTGCAATGTCTTTGTTCTGTTGTCCAAATTAAGTGCGATCCTGTGATTGTCATCTTAATGAGGTATCTTACAACATCATAATGTTTCTGCTGACCAGTTGAAAACAGATTTTGCACCAAAAGCATTTATATGCTGCTTTATTTACAAATCTATTAATAACAAAAAAAAAAAATTAAGAAAAAGAAATCTTAAATCAATGTAAACAGATTTAAAAAGATTGAATAAAAAAGAAAACAATTAATTACTTTGTAAATTTGTAATACATATTTTTATGTGAACATGCTGTCATGTTTTGGGTGTCTGTAATAATGTATTTTTATATATTATTTTTCATATAGAAACATTCATGATCATAAAAAACATATTTCATGGTGGCATTTGTCATATACAATAATTCAACTAAATTTAATTTTAAAAGTTGGCTTTTATTATATAAATAAATAGTATATAAAAGAAAGAAAGAAAAGAAAACAGTGTTTTTGTTTGTTAATAAATAACTTTTTAACAAATAATATTACTATTTTTATGAAAATAAAAATATGTACAAACATTGCTATGGTAAAAAGATGGTAATGAGAAATAGTGACAGAAGTTATATGTAATGGAAATATTTTTTGTAAAGCAAAATGTCATGATATGCCTGAAATAGCATTTCTATAGCCTTTATTTCAGCTAAATATATTTTATTATATATTTCTTAACAACACATTTTTTTGCACACAGATTCAAGAGAAGTCTAATTAAATGCTCAAAATATCCCTAAATTGTATATAAAATAATAAATCAAATTATTAGAAAAGAATTCCAATAAATTAATAATAAAAAACTTGTTTTTAAATTCATTTAAATGACAGTTCTTTTTCATCTACTAATTACAGTAGGCATAAAGTAAATACATATATTTTGTGTATTTTTGGGGGGCTCTTCTCTACCACCAAGCTAACTAGATCAGTTAAATCCAGCAAACCATCTTAGTGAAACACATCTTGAATCTGTCTAAGCCTCAAAAGAAAGAGCATCCAGTGCAGGTTGTGTCCTGTGTTTTTGAGTGAGATACATATTTGTGAAAAAGGTGTTTGGTTTTACTCACCCATAGCATTGCTGTTGAGCAGGAGGACACCATAAGCATTTCTCGAATTCTCCAGACCCATGTAGAAAGGATGAACTCCATAACTGTTCAGCTTATACTGCGGATGAGGAGAAGGAGATTAGAGTTTGAGTTTGTTGTGCGATTTCAGTTGTTCTCAGTGTTAAACAGACAATTAAGTGTTAATGAGAGATTTTTATTTGGCTTAAAGGAATGAACCCTGCAAATCCCATCTCTCTGTTTTAATTAACCTAATTACATCCCTCTCTCTTCCTCCACAAAGCTCTCTCTTTGCTTGTCTTTCTCTGGGCACTGTGTCATGAAGTGAGTCAGAGAATAAGGATGTTAGTGTGTCCAGTATGAACGACTGATAGACAATTACAGGACGGTTAGTAGGCCTCAGCCAAGAACATCACTGCAGCTGATTCAATCTTTGTATATGGCACTTTCTAAAACCTCTTTATTTGTTTTATTTATTTATTTACTGTGAACTGTCATAGCATTACAGCTTTTGATTACTGTACTGAGTGACCAGACTGTATCGTGATGTTTAGAGGCAAGGTAAGCAATTAAAAAAATAAAAATAAATCCTTTACAAAATAGTCGGGCTGAGCACAAAACAAAATAGCCAATCAGCAGTAAGGGGCGTATCTACTAATGATGTGGAAGAGAGAGCATTCAGTGAACAGCTGAGCTGAGGGTCAGAAAGATAAAAAACAAAAGAGGAAAATGTCTGTGGAATGATAAGGCAAGGCTACATATGTGTGGGGCGGAGCTATCAAAATAGGGGCGTGTTTGTTTTGGTGATGTCAAAAATCAATATTGGCTTCCAAAAATCGCTTACCCTGCCTTTAAAGTTGCAGATAACTTATCATTCAGGAAGGCTTGTAACATCACTACTGGTCCTGTCACTCACCCCTGGAGGCTGGTCTTTTGCAAACAGGCCGTATTTGTGGAAGTTGAGGTTATGTTTGTAGGTGGGGTGCTCTGTTTCACCAAAACCATAGACGTATTCAGTGGGAAGGCGTGTGGAGATCTGAAGGAACTGTTCGGAGAATGTGAACCCTGGCAGAGCCGAGTCCCATCTAGAGAATGAGATTTAACAAAACAGAACACTCAGGATGTTTTCTGTTTTCTGAAAAACAAGTTGGTTTCATTAAGAAGGCAAACTGTCTTTTATAGTCCTAAAACTCACAGAACACCCTGAAAGTGCAGCATCAGCACGGCTATTCAGAGCTATTTCTGCTTTCAACTCATGTGCTCTTGTACAACACTGCTGCTTTGTTGCTTTTTCCAATTAATTTGTAGTTGAAATACCTTTGGGAACTTTGTTAGCATTCTTTTTTTTTGATTTATGCATTTAAGATGTATTTTAATATATAAACTATATTTTTATTAAATATAGATTCTGCCAAATGCATAAATGTATTGTATAATGTGATTACAAATGGTGAAAAATCTTAAAAATGGTGACAGCAGATGAAATAAATACTATAACATAACTTACATTAATTACCACTTTATTGCCAAAAGAACCTCTCTGGACTCTGTTACCAGAGAAATTCAGGTTACTCACATCACTTCGTCTGTTGCTTTTCTGATCACTTGGATGCCAAATGGTTTGTCATTGATTTGAACCCTATATTCTCTGTTGTCTTCCACTGTTTCTGGTGTGGCTGGCAGGTCGAGGGGTACGGGGACCTCGTAGCGCGCTTTTTCTGGGTCGAAGATCTAGATGAATAGGTACAAAATCAGTCATAGTCTTAATCTCAGTCTTTATTTTCTACTTCCACTAATTCCTACTTCAAAAAACGGGTTCGATTCTCAATGCTACTCAAATAAATATTACGCATATTGTTATTCTAATTACCATTTACTGAAAGGTTCTTTGGTAGCCCGCACATACTTCCTGTGACGCTACATTCTTTTTCGAGAACAAAGTGAGTCTGGCCAAGCTGCCGTTTTAGAGCATTTCTGTTCCCCAAAAAATGGGAACCAATGAGAAACGAGCTTTAACATTTTTTTTTTCTACTGCTTTAATGAAGCTAGCTACAATTGGTTACGGTGGCTTCAGTTTCGTCGCTACGCATACATCATCGGAATGAGTGGTCTGATTGGTTGTAGATTCGTCCAGTAGTATACAGAGGCATCTGATGGACGCATGTTAAGCCCGCCTCCCAGAAGGCGGGTAGTAAGGTAGCTTTGCCAGACTAAAGCTCCTATGAGCTTTAAAGTCGCGGAAGCCAGGCTAGCGATTCGTATGTATAAGTACGATTTTTCAGTTTTGCAGAAATGTATGAAGAGGCACGTATTTCCAATGAGCCTAGGTTGTTATTTCTACACTAGCATTACTGAAAACAATTATTAAAAAAAATAAAAATTCGAAAGATTTTCAAAATATAGAGGGAATGTTTTCCACCCCATTGGTCAAGTTATTGCGGCTCTTTTCAGCTGTTTGAAATTCTCAAATAAGGCCCTTATTTTCAAATGCAAAATCCTTTCTGCATCCCTTCCTTTGGTGTATTAATTAAAGAAGAGGGATAAACACATAGCACAGCTCCATTTTGGTGTTTAAAGATGTCAGGGCGCTGATTTTATTAGCAGCTGGGTGCACTTTCCACCAGCCTCCTTATTCCACAAGGTCTAATTAGCTTAATAAAAGAAGGCTTCAGCACTACGGAGGCATTTTTAGTGAGCGCTGTCTCCAGCCTGTCTGAATGCCTCCTTCAGGAAAGCAGCACAATGTTGAAGCTCTGAGGTAGTCTGAAGGCACCTGGCGGAGGGAGATGTTATCAACGCATCGGGGGTAGGCAAAAAGGGATGGGGGGGTTGCTTTTATACCTGCAGTAGTTGCAGGGGTAATTAACCAGGTCAAACTCTTGCTTGCTAATCTCCATTAGGACTCTTTGAAGAACTCCGGATCCACATAAACCTGATTTATCTGCCGAGGTTAAGGGGGGAGTCACGGATCATAGACTCCAGCGACCCCACAACGAAATGTCAGCTTTTGCACTGTTTTCCAGCTAACTTGCAAACCATTTTTACAAATCTGAAGGAGACTGATGACGAGATGGTTACTACATCTACTAGTAGGCTAACTTGGTGCTCTTGAAATACAACGTACCTGAGTTGAACCGGTTGACTCCATTAACTCCGCAAGCTATTTTTGACCCTTGTACACTGTCCGAAACTGTCACTTTGTACATTGTCTACTCCTAAAAAGTGCCAATAAGTTCCTTGAAGAAGGAATATCATTCCATTATAAACCTTTTGGAGTGAATAAGGTACAAAGATGTCTTTCAGAGGAAACAAGCTGTTGGGCGCCGGTTTAGTAATATGTACCCATAAGGTACAACTATCTTTCAAGGGTAAACGAGGTAAACAGATGTACTGCCTCACCAACAAACAGTTGTACACCTACCCAAGTTTCATATTTGCACCTTATAGTACCTTTATAGTGCTTACTGTATATGCACACTTTAGGAGGAAATAAGTCACAAAGATGTTATATTACTGCCCTGGTGACATATTTTTAAGCACCTATGCTAATATGCACTTTTAGGGGTAAATAAGGTACAAAAATACCCTTTTTCCAATCTGTTGGGCTCCTAAAAGATGCAATAGTAGGAATATATCCTCTTAAGTCAGTACTCTGCACCTTTACAAAGATGTTCCTTTACTGCCCCACATTTTTTGGGGGGCCCGTAAAAGGTGCATATTAATACAGGACTATAATCGAGTACTAACATGTACCTTATGCTGTAAATAAAATAACAAAGATGTCCCTTTTAGGGCACTGTCCCATGTTGTTGTATCCCTAAAGGTTGCATATTTGTACATTAGATTAATAAAATATACCCTAACCCCCAGTTTCACAGACAAGGCTTAAGCTAGTCCCAGACTAAATTGCATGTTTGAGCTGTCTCAGATGAAAATATTTTGCTCTAACATATCTTAAAACATGTCAGTGTCATTGTTCTGTGTTAAGATGCACACCTGTAATATTTTCTTATGAGGCATTTTTGTAAAAGTAGCTTAAATATCTTAAGTTAACTAATGCCTAGTCCTGGCTTAAGCTAAGCCCTGTTTGTGAAACCGGGCCTTAGGGTATTACTATAAACCTTTTAGTGGTAAATAAGACACAAATATGCCCTTTTTAGGGTACTGCCACAGCAACAACCATTTGGGCCCCTAAAAGGTGAGTATTAGTACCTTAGAGTAGTAGTCATGAGATTCTTAGAAGCACCTTTTAGGAGTAAATAAGGCAGAAAGATGTCTAATTTCCCAATAACATCTGTTGTACCCCTAAAAGGTGCATATTAGAACCTAGAGTAGTAATATGTACTTTTGAGACACTAGTATACACCTTATGGGCTAAATAAGGCATAAATATACCCTTTTTAGGTTACTGCCGCAGCAACAAGCTGTTGGGCCTCTAAAGGCCCAGTCACACCGCACAGACAAACTAGTCTAGTCTGTTGGATCAGTGTGTTACCCCGTCAGATGTTGGTTGGAGTTGGTTAGAGTTTGTTTTCATTTAAATAAAACCAACCAAGGCATCACCCATAGCCTCTTTGGTTTAATTCACCGTCTTTTCATGCGAGTAACGACACACAGTTGCATTAATGAGAGTAAAATTTGGATTGCGAATATAGGATCATCCACTTTTTTCCCAGTCAGTGACAGTTGGTCAGGGTCTGTTGGGGCGGTGTGAACATGAGTCTTAATTTTCAGAAGATTCTACAGACAACAGCCAACTTGAGCCAACTAGTCTGTTGGTGCGGTGTGAATTGGCCTTTATGGGCTAAATGAGATACAAAGATGTCCCACTAAGGGTACCATCCCATGCTATTGTACCCCTAAAACATACATATTGGTATCTTTGAGCAGTAAAATGTACATTTAGGGTACTACTACGTAGTAGTGGCAAATAATTGACAAATACGTCCCTTTTAGGGTACTTCCCCAGTTAGGCCTCGAAAGGTACCGTGGAGTAGTAAAATGTACCTTCTAGGTTCAAATAAGGTATGTTTCTTTGTCCCAGTGACATGATCTTGGGCCCCTACAAAGTGCATTTTAGTACATGAGTACCTTTTAGGGGACTGCCCTAAGCTGTAGTACCCCTAAAATGTGCATATTGGTAAGCTGAAGAATTAAAAATGTGCCCTTAGGGTAAATACTATAAGCCTTTTAGAGGTAAATTTGCTGTGCCTTCGCTAAGTGTGTACAGGCCCCTGAGAGTGTACAGTAGCTAAACCCTCGATAAACAGCTGTGTGGGAATACCCAAACTCCCATGATTCACCCTCCTGACCTTCATTTTCCTGTAACAGCTCAGTTCTGGCCAACTCTCTGAGCATTTTTGTGTGCAAACCCGGCTTACTAGGGTTTCACCGTACCTTATTAAGTTACTCCAGTCGACATGCTGACGGTGCGGGCGGAATTAGGGGTCAGACTCCAGACCCTCTCGCGTACCGTAGCAACCGTCTGTCGGCGTCTCCGCCTCCACCTTCCCAACCGTAGTCATCATACGTGCGGTTTAGCTTGGCCCGCTCTCGCTGCCGTGTGAACCTCCAAGCTAAATATTTTCCCCTCCGCAGGTTTTCAGTGGGAGCCTGTGGGAAACTGCCGGAGCTTACAGCAGCAGGAATGCGCTGCCTGCTCTCTCGTCTTTCTTCAGTTTATTGTCTTAACCTGAACATGCAACAATAACCCATCTCCCTCTCTGTTCTCCCCAGGCCTTAGCATTAGCATTCAGATCCTGCGCTCGGCCCAGCCACCGGCGGGCCAAGATCTACAGGGGCAGAAATGGAGAAGCTTGGGGAATTTTTCTTCCCCATCAGCAAAACATTGTCTTGTGAGTGCAGGTGGGCGTCAGGAGGCGCTCCAAGGTAGATACCGACCCCTAGGTGCTGTCGCTGATCTTGCTAATCGTAACCACACTGCCTTGTGGGAGCAAATGGGGTGGCCGTGTGATCGATCAGGAGATGCGGACGCCAAGGGAAGTCGCTCATGTATATGCAAATGCAGTTGGCGGACGATTGAGGGGACAGAAGAAAAGGAGGTTCTCACGCACCAGCTAACATCGGTTTCATCTCCTCTAACTTGTTCCCACAGTTAGCAAGGCACTTGAAAGCTAAAACAACTTCTGCTGACCACATGAAAAGAGTCTGACTTTGTGCTTTAACACCTTCTGCCCTGCTTTACTGATATCTAATGTTCTTTTATGTGCGATTACATCTGATAATAGACCTAATTAAGCTATTTTACTACATGCACACCCTTGCACGAGTGCTCAAAGGCAGGTGTCAGAATTTCGCTGAGATGTCTTTGATGCCTCTGCATGTGTTTTAGAGCCTATTTCCCCGGCTGTAATTGCTAATTGCTTTAACCTTATGTGTACCTTAAGAGTTTGTTCTTTATTCTTAACAGCTCCAGTGGGCTTTCTTCGATGTTCATTCGAGACAAAACCAGGGACACTCTGTGCGTGGGATCACTGTGTTCCCATGCAACTAAACTTCCCCTCAGGGTCAACTTTCAGTCAATATGATTATTACAGGATTTCTGCATCTGGGCCAGCGTTCAACATGCTGGAAGTTATTTGATTATTAGCATTAGCAAACAGACTGTTGTATATTAGCCTATTTTACTTGTGCAGGAGTTCCTGAAGGTGGTAGCATATGTTTACAGGTATAACGACTGCTGTTTATGCACTATGCAGAAACAATAACCAAGGCAAAATGGCAGTTGAGCTTATGCACGGTTGTGGAAAAATGGTTAAACTAAATGATTAAGCCAAAAATATGATCTTGTGTACTGGGTCAGGCGTCTTTGGCAGTCCTCATTCCCATGAAACTCAACACCTTCCAGCAGTGTTTCTGTCACATTCCTAATCTTTTCTTGCTACATGGGTAGAAAAACTCCCAGCAAATACTTATTAGTCATAGGTCTTGCACTTACAAGAAGTGCTGAGTAAAAAAAAAAATCTAAATAGGTGGTGAATAATATATGTATTTTAATTTCCATTTATTTTAAAAGATTCCCTCAAGGAAAAAATAACATAGGCAATAAAATTAATACTTTACATTTCTGAGCTATTGTGTTATGGAAGGCAGTATCTGACACTGAAAAGGTAATGGGAATTTTTTTTCATAATTGCACAATATAAACTCGCAGTTGTAAGGTAAAACTTCTCAAGATATAAACGTGCAATTCTGAGAAAAAAAAAAAAAGTTATAATGCAAAATCCTGTCTTGCTTTGAGTTAAGGTATGCATAACTGATCGATCTTGTCTGAATGCATTATCCTCATGAAATCCAACCTGTATGCTTTGAGACAATAGCAGTAATATCGGTAGGTTTTTACACATCGCTTAACAGCACTTCATCAGACACGTTATCTAACGCTGCATCCGAATGACAGGTTTGCACCTGTGCTGTTTTTTTTAACCGCTTTGTGATTATTTAAGAGCATCAATGCATTAGCGCATCCATTTTACCGAACTGTGAATTCGATGAAAGATTGTAAGCTGTTCAAATAAACTGTCAGAGATCATCCAATCATGGCATATTGTCTACCTGGGCTTTGTTCCTGTCAGATGACTGTCTGTTTTACCCCGGGTCAAGTTGCTTTTCAGCTCTTCACAGATGTAAACGGTAAAAACGCTAACAGCTTCTGAACGTCCATTTCGACTCTGAAAATTGGGTCTGTATTAAAGGCCTGAATGAAGCACATAATTATGTGTCTACACCTGACTTGAAAGAGAAACAGAGGACGGTGTGTGAGTGCTTGCATGCGTGCGTGTGCTTCAAGAGCCCACCAAAGTCGCGTCTGAAAGCAACAAGACGAACTGACAGAGAATTCACCGCAACAGATCAATTGAATGGAAATGTTTGCTCAGCGCCCAATTTGAAGAACAAAACACCTTCCAGTTAGACATAACAGATGTAATTACGCGCTAGGTGATCTTTTGAACTTAACCTTCACAAATTAGAGGTTCAAGAATGTGAAAAGGAAGGCCTCAAAACAGCCGAATGACAAACATTAACTATGATAATAAAAAGAAAAGTCAGCAAATACCTACATCTCACTTTGCGCTTCTTTTCACTCGCGTTGATTGCCATTTTCGTTGGTTTTAAAAGGAGAGTTCACCCAAAAAACTCGCCCAAACCTGTATGACAAAGGAAATAATGTTAAAGAATTGTGCTTGGTGTCAGAATTAAGTAAGAAAGATACACTACGTGAAGAATTCAAGCATCAAATAGACAAAATCGCCACAAAAGTGTTACGCATTATTCCAAATCTTTTGAAGTCATACAAAGGCTTTGTGTGATGAACAGATCTAATTTTAGTTATTATTCAGTGATAATCTTTCCCGCTGCTACAATAAGATCAAGTCAGTCATTGAGAATCTTTTGTGAACCGAATCTAACTCATTCATACTGTATTGAAAGACAGAAAAGACTCAAAAGAACAATTCATTTGTGAGTCATTATTTTCCACTATGCGTCACTGATTCAGTCAAATGAACTTGAGAACCAAATTAGTTGGTAACACTACAGAATAGGGGGTCAGAATAATGCATTAATTAATTCATCATTAATTAATGATTAATTAATGGTTAATTTGTTCACAATTAAGCATTAGTTGAGCAAAAACACACTAGTAATTAATGATTAACTTAACATTTTGATCATTAATTAGTAGTGTGTACTTAATTGTGAACAAAATTAACCATTAATTAATGCTTAACTAATGCATTATTCTGACCGCCTATTCTGAAGTGTTACCAATTAGTTTGAATCAGTATGAATCTTTTGAGACAAAAACATTAACAATTTATTCATAAATCCTTACTTCTCTCACGAACACACCTAGGATTGCTAAACGGCTAAATAAAATTTTGTCTAGTTTTCCAGTGAAAATATAAAATCATGCAAATGATATCAAATAAATTAACGTGAACCCTAAAATACTGTACTGTATAGAAGAACGGAACAATAAACTTGTTTAATCTTATTGTTATACATTCTGAATGATCAATTCTGGCATCAGAACTAATAAGCACAATAATCTTGGACCATTTGCATATTTATTAAAGCCAAGTCTTCATTCGTAGTAATTGCATGGAAAAGAGCAGCCGGAGCGTTCTTCAAAATATCTTCTTTCCTGTTCCACAGAAGTCACACAGGTTTAGAACAACCTGAAAAATCCCTTTAATTAAACAAAGCAATGTAGAACTTTTTTAGCTAAATACTAAAAATAACTTCACTCTTGAACTCTTTTTGACACGGTATTCATCAAGTGGTCGTGAAACTGTAATTAGTCGAGTTGTATTTGCTCAAAGCGATATCTTTCTTAAAAGGCAAACAAAGGAGGGTAAACAAGTGGAGCTCACTATCAGGGTGTTGGACCTTTTTTTGACATTGGAATAATCATGTTTACTCACACGGCCTCTGACACATTTTCACGTTTACTCTATCAGGCCTGCGCGATGGATGGAGTGCGAAAGCGCTGCTATTATCGAAACTCGATGAGAACAAGCAGGCCGAAGAAAATCAATCTTCTTCGCGAGTGACGTGACGCAATACTCCAGCTCAAAACACCGACTGCAACATCCAAAGCTACACTTGAGATTTTCTACAGAACGTTAAACCCTTAAGTGCGGTTAAGCGTAGTAGGATGATTAAAGCGAAGGGGTTTACCAGAACTTGAAGACTTGTCATGTGTGTCTGAAGGAGGAATCTAGTAAAGTCCTGGTGGTCTAAAGCGTCTGAAAGCGCTGGCGCGAGGATCTTGTAATCGAATAGGCTTCAATCTGAAGCATTACAGCCGTTCCTTTTGGATTTACGCAGCGTGCAAACCTTGTTAGACGCAATTGCAACTGCATCGCCGTGGCGTATATATCCACGGCCGTGATCCAGTTCCAGCTCAATCACTCATTCGAGGATCTAAAAATGTTTCATAGAGCGTTAAACTATTTACACAGCAAATACAAGCGTGCAACGCTCTTTGAATCCAGACTCCTGGAAGAACCAAGAGGCATATTTTACAGTGCAAACCCATAAAACGCTTAACGGTAGTCTTTTATGGTAAAATTAACTTTAACGTTAGGCTAATTTCCAATAATTTCTTTTCATCCTGTGGGCTATCAAATTTACAGGTACATCACAGATTTTCCACAGCGCCCAAAAGTGCTAATAAACTGCCGGGACAAGGTTGGTTTTTATAAGTAGATGGTTGAAACTCTGTCTGGGGGGGTGGGGGTTTGAACAAAGATTAACTGCTCCGGAGACACTCAAAAGAGCCTTCGTCCATAAATATTCGCTGACTATGTGCTCTTGACGTGCGTCGAGTTGATAAGACCTCCTACGTCATCCATTCAGTTGATCTACTATCACTTTATCTGAGTCAAAACAGGTAACTCACACTTGACATGTGGGCAAAGCGCACAAGAATGGCCCATTTACTGATGTATTATGACAACGTAAACAGGTTTACTCCATTAGTGCTTTTAGAAGGCTTTCCCTGGTGCTTATAAATATACCCACCTACGAAAACAGGGGGTGAAAAATCAGATAAACAGAGACGCAAGTTTCACTTTAAGGAAACTAAAATCAGTCCGAACACACCCTTGATTCATGTTAATGCGCAAAAGGAATAAGCGTTTCGGCTCCAACACAATAAACCCCGCTGCGTCTTACGTTTTATGGCCTATAACTATACCTCAAAGGCTCTGCGTAGCGACCGTCTCGAAAATTGTTGACTTGGCACAGGCCTAACACTGTAATTTAAGGCAAAAACAGCGTTTACAGTTGATGACGGCTGTAGCCAGACAAAAGTGTATCCTTCGCATACTTCATTAAACTAGCATGCTTGGTTAAGCTCACAACGGTCGCCTTTTGTTGTTGATGAGTAGGTAAACACGTGCGGCCCACCAGGCTCCTACCCTCACGGTGACCTTCACACATCCGCTCGTTCCTTAAACCTTAAACCAAAGACAGTCTCTGTTAAACAAAGATCCCAAACGCCATTTCCAAGGCACATAAGTTATTCCTGACTTGTGACAATGGATCCCAGGACATCTGACAGCAAGGAATGCTGTTTTTCACTTCAAGGCATGAGTATGCTAGCTTGTACTGAGCACTGGAAATCAGAGAACAAGCATTGAACACACATCCATAGTATTTAAATGTACATATACTGTATCCATTCTGATATCCCTATATTATGTTCTAATGGTGAAGCATGTTTTTAGACACCGAAAAATATATAGATTTTTAAATAAACACATAAATGCATACATACAGTACAGAGATAAAGAAATTAATACATAATAAATTAATTTTTTAAGGCATTTTATCATTCAGTAAATCCCTTAATCTGTTTAATTTAAGTATTTATATAGATTACATTAACACTGAAAAAACAGCAATGCAACAGTAAAAAAAAAAAAAAAAAAGTACACATTTTTTTTTGTTGAGTTAAAAAAAAACATCTCATTTGCATCTAAAAAATAAAATAGAATAAATAAAAATATTTACTAACAAAATTAATGACGTAAATATATAAATGTAAAATAATGATGTAAATAATGATGGAATAATAATAATAATTTTTTTTTTTTTTTTTTTAAGTACCTACACACATATATTAAAAGTGGATCAAAAAATTTCTGTAACAAGAATGCATATTGGTTTTAAGTTTTAGCTGAATTCAAGGTTTTGATCCACTGCAGATGTTGACTACTGTATTTATGTACGTATATGTATCTCATGTATATACATATATAATGCATTTTGCATCATTCTAAAGACACACATCTACCAAATAATCGTCCATTACACCCTAGCATCAGGTCAGTATAACCTGCAGCTCTGTTTGTGTCAGAGCTCCCAGCGTGCAAAGGTTCCTGCTGGACTTCCTGTTCAGCCTGTCACTCGCACTGTTGTCATTATGAGACCTTTCACAAATATGTACCCACACCGCAAATGACTCATTCAGCAAACACTCGCAAGTAAGAGCCTGGTTCTCATCAAACGATCCGAAGGAATGCGGCAGGGATGGTGAAATACATTTCCAGGCTCAAAGCTCGCAGGCCAGTTCCTCACTTATTGATTGAGCTTTAGATCAAAACCCACACAAACATGCGATTGCCAAGCAACCAGTTAGATATTAAAAACATGATATGGCTTTGGCTGCATTGATTGAGTTTTGATCGTTTTATTGACAGCTGTGTATTATTTCATACTAGCAGAGTCATGCTGCAGTCGCGGAACTGAACATTTCAAGTTCAGGTTGACCCAGATGTCTCTATTTTGAATTATGTCTGTGGTATAAAGTTCATTCCGTCATTCCTGCTTCGAGGAACTCTCATCAAAGTGTCTTCACACAGAGCAGCGGCAGCAAGTGCCCAAGGCACATAACACAGATCAGCCAATTACACCTTATTAGAACAAACAGTTCAAAGTACGGATACATTCTGATCCTGTACGCTGTACGTGACCTAGAATACCTGGAACTGCATTCACCAAACCTGTCTTAATGTACAGTACAGTATGTCTTATTTAGGTTAGGTTATTTGAGGTCTGATGACGTGAGATTCCGACGATGCAAAAAATTGTCATGCTTTCAAAAGTAAACCTCTGGAATTGCCTGCGACGCATTTCTGGCCTGCAGTCTGGTTCGATTATTTAAGTAGCTTTGGCAAAAGGCTAAGACCGGCCAGTTTAAACCAATTTGCGCTACTATACAATAATTCACCTGGCGAAGCTGCAAAATGCCCTCGTTTTTGAGAATCAAAACTGCTTAAGATGGATTCTGGTCTGATTCTGCAGTCTGGTCTGGTTTGTTTTTCAGTATAATGGACAAACATTGAAGGAAATGGAGTTTAGGGACAGGACCATATATTTTTTTTTTGCTTTTTTAATATAATGTTTGTATTTTAAGCATAAACAGCCATAAAATGATTGTCCTGCTAAGGAAAAATCAGTTTAAAAGAGTCCAAGGTGGTCTTAGCTTAGAGCAACACATGAGACAAAGTACAGATACATTCTGATCCTGTACTCTGTCTGTACCTGGAATGCCTGGAAGCACATTCATCAACGTTTTAATGTACAGTTCAGTGTGCCTTTAGGTTAAGATTGAAAGAAAGAAGACAGTCATGACTTACAATGAAATAAAATGTAGCTTAAAAACCACATAAAATGGACTTCTGGTGGTCTTGCAATCTGGTCTGGTTTACTGGATTTAGAGAAAACCATCTTAGTCTGGTTTTATTTTTTATTTCCAGCATCTGGTCTCAGTTTTCTGGTCTTGCAGTCTTTTTTTTTTTTTGCATAGTGTACACACATTAGCGGAAGTGAAGTAACTGATGAATTTGGAGCAGAACAGTCTGTTGGACTGACACTCCAAAAACGTCTTGGCAAAATATTGTTTGACTTTAAGTTGTTTTTCTGTTAGTTTTTTTTTTACATTTTGAGAATAATTGTAAAAACCAGCTTGAAACAGTCCAAGACGGTTTTAGCTTAGGGTAACACAGATTAGCCAACGCATGGATACATTCTGATCGTGTATTTCATGATTACCTGGAACTCTTGGAACTGCACCAAGTCTGTCCTAATATATAGTACAGCATGTCTTCAGGTTATTTAAGTTCAAAGCCGCAAGGCAGAAAATCTGTACATTCTGATAGAGCTAAAAACATCTTCTTACAGTCTGCTCTTGTTTGATGACTTTAGAGTGGTTTTAGGCAAAAGCTAAGACCAGAAAACCAACTTTGACTGGTTTAAGCCATTTCTTAGCATAACGGACAATCCCTGGAGAGGTGGTATGAGTTTGGGGGATACGTTTGGTATCTGTTGGACTAACAATGCTCAAAAATGTCAAACCTTTAACAATAAACATGCACAATACAGTACTGCAAGATGGTTTAGTTTAGGGTAACATAGAACAGTCATGGATACATTCTGCCCCTGTACTCTGTCAGTACCTGGAATGCACGGAAACGCATTGACAAAACTTGTTTTAGCGTACAGAACAGTATGTCTTTAGATTGAAAGACACATGATCACAGAGCGTTGAGCGGTAGCTGAACTGACTGACATGTGAAAGAGTTTGAAAATAAAGGTCCAAAATGTAGCATAAAAATGCTTAAGAATGGATTCCTTGAAATAGGGCCTGCTTTGCTGGTTTTAGAGAGGTTTGGCAACAGCCAAGACCATAAAACCATCTTCAACTGATTTTAAACCTTTTTTAAGCATAAATGGAGGAAGTGGGATAACTGATGGCATGAGTTTGGACAGTACTCCAAAAACATAAAGATTTCAGGAATAAACGTCTGCTAAATAACTGTCCTGCAAGATGAGCTTAGCAACTGGCGAGCCAAAGCATGAATACATTCAGATCCTGTATTCAGTCTGCAATTCCTGAAACTGTGCCAAAACCTGCCGTAATGTACAGCACGGTATGTATTTTGGGTTATTTAAGGTTCAAAAATGAGCTAAATGTACTTGCCCTGAAGTAAAAAAAAATAAAATAAATAGCTTAGCTGATCTTGCATTTTGAGATGGTTTGCTGGTTTTAGAGTATAGGAGTATATAGGTTGTAAGCATGCATCTGTTGGACTGACAATGCTCTGTAAACATCAAAATTTTAACAATAAACACAATTGCAAGACTGTTTTAGCTTGAAGTGAGACAGACACATACTGATCCTGTGCTCTGTAATTACCTGGAATGCCTGGAACCATGCCAAAATTGTTCTAATATACAGGACAGTATGTCTGTAAGTTCTTTATGGGTTACACTTTATTACCACTTCTAGGCATTGTACTATATTTGCAGCTTCATGTCAACTACAACTCCCATTATAATATTAGTTTACCTTTTTTTTTTTCTTGTTTTCCAGTGCAAATATCTCAACAGAGAGTTAGTTGACAATGTGGGTTGTCAAAAATATAAAAAAAACGTACCGACCCCAAACCTTTGAATGGTAGTGTGCAATTCTTTATCTCTGCCATTTAGCAGGAGACAAACACAACCTTTTATTTCTCAAGTCATCAATCTTACCAAATAACTGTAAAGCTGTAGGTAAAGGTGCAAGAAAAGCATAGAAGCTTTTGTTTTTGACACAAAGGGCTCTTTTATGACACATGTACTTGTCCAAAGTGCCTTTATGTAGCGTGGGTCAACAGTACAGGTATGTTTACAATACAGCAATCCTTCCCTCTCAAAGGCCTATACTTCATACTGCACTTACCATCTGTCACTTTTAGTAGCGCTGTGGGTTTGTGTACAGTCATTTGCTAGCACCATCACAGGTTAATTTGCTCAGGGATGCCACCGTTACTGCCAGGAATCTGATATTACAGCACAAAACCTCTCTAGAAAACCAAGAAGCAAGCCGCAAGACAAAGAAAGCCATGATGTCAATGTTCATTCTCGGTTTCAATGCGACAAACATCAAACGTGCTGCTACGCCGAGGATATTACCTCAGCGCCAGAGCTCAGTACACACTCAAACATGAACACAATGTGAGAACGTCAGGCCAAGGCCCTGGTAGTAATCAGCCATTGTTTGAGAAAAAAGAAAAGGCCTCTGTGTGTGATTCCTGTGAACGTGCTAAAAAAGAAAAAAAAAGGAAGGCCCATTGTGCTTACCATAACTTTTTTTGTCATTATTTGCCTTCTTTAATGACTAACGCTAGTTTGGCTTTATATCCGAAGAGTTCTTGGCACACAAAGAGAGGACGTCATCTCGCAAAACCCACGTCAACCTGCGGTGCGAAAATAAAAAGAGAAGTCATTTGAAAGTAAACTAACCAGAAAGTAACACAGAAAGTGTTGCTGTGCATAAAAGCAACAACTCAACATTTGCACTCACCTCATACATTCACGAAGGTGCAAACTAATAGATCACAATTGCGATTGAGTAATGCAATGCATGCTGGGATAGGCAGATACTCCAATAAATACAAATTCTTAACATGCGAAGAACATAGCTTGCACCGAAAACCACAAAGCAACATTCATTCATTCAGCATTCATGTTCTCACGTTAGAAATGTAGGTTGAAGCCACAAGCACATTGCAAGCATGCTTAGAACATTTAGTGTAGAACAGTTTAGTGTGCAACTATGTACATGCGTGTGTCAGCATGAGGTTTTGGAAACATAATTAAAAAAAGCGTCATGAGTAAACCTGAATGTGAGGTTAGTGAACTCAACAACCCTACAAATAAATGAATCCTTACTAAAATCGCTAACAATGACAATAAAATGTTTTTCTGTTGCCAACACAGCCAGAATAAACAATCGTGGTCGTTGATGTAACGTCTCCGTTTTTGTGCAAGGTCCATAATACTCACCACAAAAAAATAAGGAACTATAATGCAAACTCCTAGATTAATCAGCACCTTGCATTGTCCGTCAGTTAATCAGAATCGTCACAATACATTGTCATGACATGAACACATGCAATCACTGTCAATCCAGTTCTGAAGAAATATTAGAACCGGTCAGTTCTAAGATGCCAACATTGACATGCTTTCCACCAAAAACAAAATGCAAAGTTAAAAGTAAATTAAAAATATCATACGGAAATGAATTGGACATGCCTATATACTTGTTCCAGGCCGTTAAATCCACTAACTTGTGTAATACCTCCGGAGAAGGGTGTTACACTACTCTACCCTACTCAGCAAGCATTTAAGTATGTGTGAAGTACACTTTGCAAGTAGCAGTTCCCCTTTGAAAACGTGCTGCGAAAGTTGCATTGTTAGCTTTAGCCATTCATTTGTCTTTTTTAGGAACGAGGAAATGCACTGTTTTCACAACGGAGAACACAGGCCTTAGCCTGCGAGATCTCAGGATACAACGCCGCTTCCTGAATCCTGGATATCTTGTACTTGGCTCTGGCTGATTTTGAAATAGCTCTCGTATTTAAACACAACAGCAAACCGCGACCTAGCGGGACACCAGGTGTCAATTTGAAGATCCCATTAGTCATTCGATCAACAAGCCTAAGCCTCTAAACGCTTCTTAGTTTGTCTGCAATAAATTGAGAACGTTAAGAAATCGACTTTGCATAGACGTCACGAGTAAAAGCATCAGATTTTACGATCGCAGCCTTGTGTTTGATGAACCCCCTCGACGGGAGACTCTTTGGAAAATTTGAGCAAGTTTGGGAATCAAGACTCGACGCTGTTAAAAACAAATAATTCAAATCGAACGCTCCGCTGTATACAGCCACACGCTGTTTAGTCCTTGTAATTCTTCGCTAATGCATTACTAGCTCAAACAGAAAAGACCTTGATGTATCATTAGTGTCATAGCGAGCCACCGGGGAGCCAGCGTAGACACATGTGCTTACAGTCAAGGCACCTCATCAGCGTGTGTGTTTACACTCGGACCAAAACATTGGCTCTCACGCAGCTGACGGGGCCATGTGTTCCTGCACACGGCTCGCCGCTATCAACGACAGTGTTTCTACAGACCTCACAAAGGTCAGCAAAACACAGCCAGCTTCGCAACGTCTTGTCCCTTGGCGCCTGGCTATCAACAGGAAACATCTTTCGCAGAACAGGAAGTGCTACTCTCTAATTGGCCCAAAGTGATTCAGTGAGAACCGTTTTTTCTACCAATGAGAGCGCAGCTATTTTGGGAGAGGCTATATAAGCGGACTAGCCGAGAGTCAGTGCGCCAGAGCACGGATGAGGTAGTTGGTAGTGGAGGTTTCCTGGTGAACAGGGAACTGAGTAATGCAAAGGGATTTTTTTGAAGGCTTACAGGCGACAAATCAGTCATAGAGTTACTGTTGCCCAAGACCTTTCATTGCTTGCTTAATCGGGCCTTCTCCCAAGCTGCAAGCAAACAATGTATAGATCTTAAATAAATCTTTAAGGTGCTAATACGTATCCAATATGAGCTCTAGATATTAATACTAATCTTAAAAGATACTAAATAGGGGCAGAATATAGGCATGCAAGGGTACTTTGAGCATACAACCCCAGTTTGGTAAAGTCTTTACACATATCATTTTTTTGTTGTTGCTTAAAATCATCTCTCTTGAGATCCCATACAAGAGATGTTGTGCATAACTACCAGTATACCATCCAAAAAAAATGACAAAAGTTGTACCAGTACTGGAAACGCCATCATGTCACTGGGGTTGTTGCCTCAAAACTGCAAGATTGTACCTAATCTGTCCTTAAAAGATGTAAATTAGTATCTTAAGAGTACGTAATAGGTACCAATATGTATCTTTAAGGTACTAAAATGCACACTTTTGAGGTAGAGATGGGTACTTCCCAGGTCAAGTAAAAATGTGGCACTTTTTTTGCTGACAGCCTTCTCTTGAACTCTCAAGCAAAAGATGTCTGAAGAAATATAATATATTTGTACACGTACGAGAAACACTGTCATGTCACTGGGTCAGAACTCTTAAAACTGTATCGCTGTACCTTATCTACCCCTAAAAGGTGTATATTAGTACCTTAATGGTAAATAATGGGTACTTATGTTTATCATTAAGGTAAAAATGGTACACAAGAGTACTTAAGAGGGTAAAAGTAAAGCTTAATCACATTTTTGCTGATAGTTTTCTGTCAGAGAGATCTCAAGCTAAATATGTTGAGGATAACTACTGTTATGCCATCCGTAAAAATTGATCGGTTTAGAAAACGCTGCGTTATTTTATCTGCCCCTAAAGCTGCATATTAGAAACTGATACGTATCCTACGGTACTAATAAGCCATCTAGGTGCAGCATTCATCGTTGAGCTGAAGTATAACTTAAATAGTTTTTGCTAACACTGCTCTTGTAGCCTGCTTCCGCCCACTTTGTTGACCAAATTAGCACGCCTTTTCATCAAACGGCACCACAAATGTTTTTGTTCGGAAGTAGAGTACAGTACGAGGAAGACTTTTTGGTATCCATTAAAGAGCGTTTACAAAAAGGCGTCACAGTGATGTGTGTATACACAAGGGTTTTCAACAAGAGAGTGATTATAATTACAACACCAGCAACAAGCTTTGAAATCGGTTCATTAGCGAGCTGCTAAGACTCACGTTTGTAACGCTTTATCTGTGCTGGGAAGTCCAGCGGTTGTCTTATCGGAGTGCTAAAATGATTTCGATTGTAAGAAATCAGAAACACGAAAGCATGCTTTTACTGAGAGTGGCGCCTGTTGCTCCGAACGGCATGCCTACAACAACGATCAACGATTCCGTAATCAAAACCTGGCTACCGGCAGCGTTTGCTAATTCTTATTCAGGGCTAATTCCACACACCATCCGTTTTTGTTCAGTTTGATTTGTTTAGTACACTTTGGGCTTCTGTATAAACCCCGAAGTCTGTCAAAACCCTGTTTGGAAAAATGCTTTTCCTCATAAATCACGTGTTTGGTGGGCAAAGAGCCTGGATGTCTTGCCATTAGCTACTATTATTTTGTCACAGTATGCTGCAATCATTGCGGTTAGCGTTTGGAATGACATACGGCGTTTATCATCGGCTACCATGACACCTGTTTGCGACGCAATGCTGAAAAGTTGCAGTGTTGTCTGCGTGCGTCGTGTGAGTCATGGTTACTGGTGAGAGTGACGGTTGGTTTTACCGTAGTGGAAAAGCAGTGGTGGAAAATAGGCTTTATTGCCGCACACCTGCACCCAGGAATTTTTACTAGCCTGGCGTAAGCTAGCTTAGCCTTTCAAGTAGGGTAGCTAGCTTTGTAACACATTCATGACCGAGATCTGATCTAAAATATACAGCCAAATCTAAACGATTCAAAGCTTCTTTGATGTGCCCCTTTCTACAGAGTGCGAGCGCGGGCTGGGCTGCAAACCGAGTGATAAAGATTATATCGAAAATATCTGTAAAAGTTTGGAAAGCTGTACTGGTTGGTTGCTATGTTGATCTGAGAGGTGTTCTTATATTGCTTACATTCAATGCAATGCAAGTCTTCAATGCAAGTTTATGGGAGATTTACCAATTTTGTCACGTCAGACAAGTCCATTTACTTATAAAACATAATAGCACGGCTCAATAACACATTAAGGCACATCATTTGAGTCATTATTCATATCCTTAGCGCATACATACTTCAAATCCCTAATGTAGATTTTTTTAACTGGTGCCAATGCTATAGAAATGAGAAAATGCTTGCACTGTGTCAAAACGGCTACTTCCCACTCGGTTAAGTTCAATTAAATGATTTATTCGATCGCATTATTGTTCACAGGCCTTTCTTAGCATGCAAAGTATCCAGAATGAAACCTCAGATTGTGGCTATGCGTCAGCTTTTCCATTGCAACAACACATCAAAAGGGGTGTTTGGAAAAAGAAATAAAGATAACACTGATGTGGGATATGCAGGCATGAAGCTCATGGGAACTAACTGTCATCAAAGTAGTTCTCTTGATTTGATCGGTTTGGAGTCCAGAAGCGCATCGGTTCATAGGTTTGATGAGAAATCTGTTTACAGCAGAGGCCTTTCCTTTCCTCTTGTGTCATAGCTGTCCACCTGCTTAACACTGTGTGGTATGCTCCACCTGTTTTGTTGCTTTTCATAAGGTTTGAGGTTACAGAGATCAGCTTGAGGGTTTTATGAGGGATTTCACACCTGTCTTTTTTAGAGGTGTGACACATCTGTGGTTGCATCACCATATTTCAGAAGACAAAAGTATATAACATTCTTTCCATTCAAACATTGGTTTATTAGTTTGTTTTTGTCTGCAATGAACAAATGGCGTAGAGCTTATAAATTATGAAAACAGCATTGTGTATTATTGTGTGACACAAAGCTGCTTCATTTTGAGATGTCACTTTGGACATCAATATAGCCTAATTTATATATATATATATATATATATATATATATATAAAGAGAGAGAGAGAGAGATAAATATATATAAAATATAATATATTTATATATATACTGACTATCTATCTGTCTCTCAATCTTTCCATCCATCCATGCATCCTTCCATCCATCATGTGTCTATCTATCTTTCTATTCGTCTCAACATCCATCCATCCACCTACCTACCTATCTGTCTGAACATCTATCCATCCTTCCTTCCTTCCATCCATCATGTGTCTATCTATCTTTTTATTCGTCTGAACATCCATCCATCCATCCATCCATCCTTCCATTCATCAAGTGTCTATCTATCTTTGTATTCATCTGAACATCCATCCATCCATCTATCTATTCGTCTGAACATCTATCCATCCATCCATCCTTCCTTCCTTCCATCCATCATGTTACTATCTATCTTTTTATTCGTCTGAACATCTATCCATCCATCCATCCTTCCTTCCTTCCATCCATCATGTTACTATCTATCTTTTTATTCGTCTGAACATCCATCCATCCATCCATCCTTCCTTCCTTCCATCCATCATGTGTCTATCTATCTTTTTATTCGTCTGAACATCCATCCATCCATCCATCCATCCTTCCTTCCTTCCTTCCATCCATCATGTGTCTATCTATCTTTTTATTCATCGGAACATCTATCTATCTATTTATCGGAACATCTTTCCATCCATCCATCCATCCATCCATCCATCCATCCATCATGTGTCTATCTATCTTTCTATTCATCTATACAGCCATCTATCTATCTATCCATCCATCCATCCATCCATCCATCTATCTATCCGTCTGAACATCTATCCATCCATCCATCCATCCATCTATTCATCTGAACATCTATCCATCCATCCATCCTTCCATCCATCATGTGTCTATCTATCTTTCTATTCGTCTGAACATCTATCTATCTATCCATCCATCCATCCATCCATCTATTCGTCTCAACATCTATCCATCCATCCATCTATTCGTCTGAACATCTATCCATCCATCCATCCATCCATCATGTGTTTATCTATCTTTCTAT
>JAUMHQ010000087.1:5183976-5195122 GCA_032361165.1 Enteromius paludinosus
TCCTTCCATCCATCATGTGTCTATCTATCTTTCTATTCGTCTGAACATCTATCTATCTATCCATCCATCCATCCATCTATTCGTCTGAACATCTATCCATCCATCCATCCATCCATCATGTGTTTATCTATCTTTCTATTAATCTGAACATCCATCTATCTATCCATCCATCCATCAATCCTTCCTTCCATCCATCATGTGTCTATCTATCTTTCTATTCGTCTGAACATCCATCTATCTATCTATCTATCTATCTATCTATCTATCCATCTGAACATTTGTCTATCCATCCATCCATCCAGTCTTATGTTAGTTTGTTAGTCACTTGGAAACCAATAAATAAACAAATAAATCAAAAAAGTCAAAAAACACACAAAACAAGAAAATAGAATTAATCATTATAATTAAGCGTTAATCACTCTAATAGTAAAATTAATTCAATATTTTTCCTATCTCTCTCTTTTTTTTTAAATCCTTAAAAAAAAGTGAATAAAATAGAAATGCATTGAAAGAACATGCTAAACTGACAGTCCTAAAAATATAATGAGCAAAGCAATGAAAAGGTCAGGGTCACGTTAAGTAACTATGATTTATATGGGAAGAATGTAATGAAAATGATTTCCTGCTGGGTTATTGGGGTAGTTTGTTTAGGGGATGACAGGGTTGGATGGCGTCAGTGCACAAGACCTGAAATAATGTCTGAAACTATCATCGTAGTTCACATTCTGCAATTTTCCATCAAGCAGGAACCCTCAGAGTTCCTTGGAAGGGGAAGTTTGTCATGCGAAGAATGTTTGTCATCAAAGTTGAAGGAAAGGGTAAAGTGCTATTTCCCACTTGAGCCGTCCTAAATCAACATCTGGTTTAATATCAAACTGCTGCACTCTTGATGTTCATGAATCACAAATTACCCAGTGATTCTCAACTGGGTATGTTCCACGCCCAAATGCAGGGTAAAGTGTACCAGTGTTTGGCTGCTTTCAGAGCGCATTGTGCACAGATGCTCACTTTTTCTTTTGTTTTTACGAGGGGATGCCACAAACTCTGAGGCCTGAGTTAGCACTTCTGCACCACAACGTTGCATGCAGCCAACACTGACCTGATTCTTTGTAAGCAGTGGCAGGTGTGGGATACCAAAGTGGTATGTGCAGCTGCGTGAACTTACTGCTCATGGCACACACACCTTTCACACACTTTCTACTCATCGAGCACAGAGCCAAACCACAGCAATCAAGGTGTTTTTCGCTGCTCGGCATGCTAAGGCTTCATTCGTTTTTTAAATATTTGAAAGCGCGCACTAGCGCCTTTAAGCATTTTTCAAACATAGCTTGTCCACTAAAACTTCTGAAAACACTAATGTCATAAAAGCTGACTCAAAAGATCTCACACTTAACCACTTGGAAGAGCATCTTTCTGTAATCTTCTGTAATCATCACACAGTGTCTAGTAGATAACGTATTTGTTTTAAAATGTACTTTGCAACTATTACATATGTTCTTGTGTGAATGTCTAGTATATAATTTGAATGTACCACATCCGCTGTTTTTTTTTTTGGCTTAATATTTTTCAAATTTGATGAATTCTGACATACTGCTCTTTCGGTGTAATCATGAATTCAGACATACTGCGTACTGTCTTTTTTCCAAATACTATGAATTCGGACATATCGTTTTTTTCATGTATTAGTCATTTTTTGGACACGCGCTCTTTTGGCGTACTGTTTTTTCACATTGCAATAAATTCTAACATATTGCTCTTTGTCACATGCTATGAACTCGGACATACTGTTTTTTTTAGACATGCTGCTCTTTTGGTGTAATGTTTTTAACATACCATGAATTCGAACATACTACCCTTTTGGATACAGCATCAGACTTCACTGAGAAAAAATGAGAAAAAGATGCTTTCAAATTCATCCGGACTAGTGTAGACTTGCAATTTCCAAATCCCAATCGCTAAGGTTATTCATAGTAGCATAACAGAAACCAAACACAGTGTGTCTGCCCGAGGACGCAATGGGAGATGGACACCAACCAGAGGAAGATAAAGTGCTGGAATCTGCATGATGTAACACCAAGGCATGAGGAGAGGGGGCCCAGATGCTTTTGCAAGGCGCCTGATTTTCGTGTTTGCAAGGAAACCATGGAAACAGAGGGGGAAACCCTCCCAGCTGTAGGGCCGAGTTGGGCTCCGAGCCCCAGAGTCGACAGAGCGCGGTGCTCCAATCACAGGCTTTCCCCTGCGAGCCAAGGCTGGGTTTCATCACCGAAGAGTCCAGGCCTTAATGCACAGCAGATGTGTGGCCAACAGGAGTTGGCAGCTCTTTGACAGCGCTGGATGGAGCAATCCCCCTCCTCCCCCACCTCTTCATCTTCCCCTTAGGAGAATGCTGTGTGCGGGCTAACGCTCGGATCCTCTCGGCATTCTTGGGAACTCGCAATGAGCTCTGTTATAAGAAAACATTAGAGAAAGATTCAACTTTCAGCGGACTACATGCCGCTTTATCAAACTCCTGGCAGGGGCTTGCGAACACTCCCGTTCGGACGAATTCTTCTGCTATCAGTCGTGTAGGTCCAACGCATGAATATTTAATATAACGTGACACGGACGTACAGATATACAGCGTACAGCCGAAGCTGCCAACGCTGCCCCGACCGAATCAGAACTTGCTTATCGCTATCGTCACATTTTGGCAGAGGTCGAAAAGCGCGCTATCTTCGCATATGGACCGTCTCAAGACAAACGATTCTACCAGGACTGCCAAATCAGTCAAAGTTAGTACCAGCTCGTGGTAGACTCCTATTGCAAAACCTCCAGCTGTTACCCATAATCCATGCTTGTGCTTGTGCAAAGGTAATATAGTTGCTAAACACGCATGTGTACTGCTGGGTTACAAAAATGCAAAGTGAACTGTTACAAAGAGGATATTCCCATAGATTCGGCTTAGTTGAATAAGTAGCCGTTACTGCCAAATGCAATTGCAAACATAATGATCGTCTTTTCCCAAAAGATCCACCGGTTAGAAGTCCATTTACATGCGCGTGACTTACTGTAAGTCAAACTTTAGCGAATATCCGCTTTAGAATTAGTCTGGCTGAAACTATGCTATTTCTGTTACTGATTGTTGCGATGTCGGTATCAAGATTTAATAACAGCATCTACTGTACCAATGAACTCATTCTGGTTGGCCGGTAGATGCCATTACTACAGCATTTTGTATTATAAACAGTATTTTGTAATTACAATATTACCAGTTGGTTGTAATATATTTGTTGCGATTTCTTTATTTTCATGCGCCAGTGGTCAGATTAAACCGTCTGGCCGTCATTTTGGTGAGCAACAGAAGAGCTTTGAGGAAGTTTATGTAGTTGACAGTTATTTTTTTTTGTGTTTTAATCTTCTCATTTCCAATCTGGTGAAATGCTGTCAATGCAAAAATGGCTAAAAAATGTAAATATACAATATAATATAATAGACCTTTTTTTTTTCTGCTTAGCAGTCGTTAAATTGCATACTTCCAGTGGGATGCAAACTAGCCGAGTGACTGCCATTGAGAAGAATATGAACGTCAACGGACGATTAGACCTCCTTGGTTGGGACGCTCAAACAAACAGAGAAACATTGAAAGCACCAGAGAGCCACAGGGTTTACACTCTTCTGGGAAATCAACCTACTACATTTTATAAACTGTGACAATCACCTCCTACGTTCTCTTTAATGTCACATTCGAAATGTTTCAGCTCATTCCTCTGTGGTCAGAGAACACAACATAATTAAGGGTCTAACACTGCATGCACCTCTACTCGACAGGAACATCACAGAAAACAGCAGGTGCTGCTGACTGAATGAAACCACTAATCAGCACTTTGCAATAAAGCCTTGTTTCATTTCTGCAGCTCTCACATTGACTCATTGAGAAGGCCTGTTTTGGTGCAACTTCTCAACACTGGTCTCAGACCGGCCTTGAATGTGTGCGCACAGCGCATACAAAACCTTGGCAGTTTTACGATGTTTATCAATCCTGAGGAAAATGACTGCTGAGGATTGCTATGCTGATGCAACGAAGTGGGACGTACTAGAAATGTGTGACATGTGGTGAAGCAAAAGGGGAAAATGGAGGCTGAGCTGTTAGCGAACTGGGTTTTAGGCCGAACCGCCTTGAGAAATGCTTGTTTTTCTGCATGACTGTGGATTGAGATCTCACCGCAGAGGAGATTCGGAGCGTCACCACGCTTCCAGCGAGACACCAACATCTGTCAGGCCCACTTCCTTCCAAAATAATGGCCATCCAGGCAGGCGCGAGCCACCAAAACAAACACTTTAAAGAAAACAAAAGAGACGGCGTTTAAATTTAACCAATAATGTAAGCAGATGAACACTGATAAACATCTCGCTGATTAGATATCAAAGGAAGGAACAAAAGGCATAAAAATCGCCACCAGAAAGAGTTTTTGGACCGCTATAAGTGACCCGAAAGGTTCCTATGCCTTCACACAGTACCTAGACCTTTTTGTAAAACCCATTCAACTTGAACGCTGTGTTAATAAATTAATGAAACAATATTGATTACGGTTAAACCGTGACAGTGTTATTTACTTGGCAGACAATATGACCATCACAAGCCTCACAGTTTCCATCCAAAATATCTTAAATAGTGTTCAGAGGGTGAACAAAGCTTTTATGGGTTTACAAGGAGGTAAAGTGATTAATGAATGTGTGCATGAACGTAATTGTTGTTTACGTTTAGGGGAAAGCGTTCGTATGAGTTGTGTTGCTCTCTAATACGGCGGAAGATGTAACTTGGGGGAGAAGAATGGTTACTTGTTTTCTTTGAAGTATTTTCGCAGCATTGCAAAACCAAAGTTACAGATTTCACATCCTGTTTTATGGATGCAATTGCTATGTTTCTGGACATGGATTATTTCAGTTGTGTTGCTGTCTATGGAGGGTCAGATGGCTCTCTGACATCATCATTATCATCTTAATTTGTGTTCTGAAGACGAACAGAGGTCTTATGGGTTTGGAATGACATGAGGGTGAGTAATTCATGACTGATAATAATTCAAATGTTCATTTTGGGGTGAACTAACCCCATACTAAATAAAAATAAGAAAATCAATAAGTAAAACATAACCACAACAAAGTGAATTAAACCAAAAAATTACCAGAAAAGATTAAACTGAAACAAAGCATGCACTTTAAAATAAAATTTAGATTAACTGTGCAGCCAGTAACAATTACAGTACATTAGAATGAGTGTTGTTGTTTTTTTTTTTTTTCAAATGTGCCTAACTCTGTACAGAGGCCTTATTGACAGGAATGGGTGTTTCTGTACGTACGTTAGCACAACTGTTGGTTACAATCTGGCTGGTGAAAGAGGGTGTAAGATACATTCAGAAGAAGAACGGACTACAGATACATGCAAAGTGAAAGGGAAGTGGTTACAATTCAAAAGGAAAACACACACATACACACCTGCTTTCACTTACTTTTTGAAGGAAAACAAAGTCTTATCATTGGTTGGAATCTGAAACACGACAGCAGAGTCGTCAGATTTCGCTAAATCGTGAGCCAGAACAAATATAAGTTAAAAAAGCTGCTCAAACTAAAAACAGGAAACACTCAACGTCTTAATATTAATTCAAGCACATACTTGCCAAATTTCTAATTGTTTTGCACACAACTGAATTCCCAATTTAAAGAAAAATAAAGTGCACTTTGCTTAAAAGATGATTTTTTTTTTATTCTAGGATAAGACTAGATATCTTAACATGGGAGTCCAAATCACAATGATCCATTTGTGCAACCACCGGGTTTCTGCAGATGTTTTCTCTGAGATAAGGCGACCACAGTGACCATTAAGGAATTCATTTTGGCTGGAGTTCAACCTATGAATACATGCATAAGTTAGTCCAGCTGAAACGTACTCCACTGTAATCTCACTCCAATGACACAAGGTTAAAAACACGCATTTTCTTGACGCAACACAACCAACATAAGTCTTTAAACATCTGCTGTTTCCAAGCAACAAGTTAGTAAAGCTAAAAACACTCCATGCTCACAGGGGCAACTCATGATTACGTCGTGCAGGCACTTGGATGCTGACATAATTACGAAGCGAATGAAAGACATTAGCTCTGCTCCTGATGTAAGAGAAAAGCATATGATCCCACATAAACAGTTCCAAACATTTTGGACGTGTTACACCAACTTTAACGTAAGCTGAACCACCTGCTGAGAGTTAAAAATGCAGATTTTAAGCACAGGGTTTAAAAACACCCTTTTAAAAAAAAAGGCTCCAAAAAGGGGATTTTCACAGTTGAAGTTTTTGGTTGAAGAAACTTTCAGTGAACAGTTCTTGTTTGTTAGTGTGGAGAACATTTCAAAGAAATGCACTGGAAAGCTCTTATGGGCATTTAAAGGTTCTTCATGGAACCATCAATGCTGATAAGTAACCTTTTAGTTTTAGCAGTGTATACCGATGCAATAGATGAACAATTTTGGGTTCTTCAAATGACATCTCAGTGAAGATTCCTCAAAAGAACCTCATTTGTTAGTGTGAAGAACATTTTCTAAATCTAACAAAACTTTTTTTCTACTACACTCTTAAGCCTAACATTTACAAAAGTGGATTTTCACAGCGATTCCATCTTTTGGTTCTTCAAAAAACCTTTCAGTGAACATTTCTTAAAAGAACTGTTCCAAAACAGGATTTCCATAGCGTTTCTATAGGAGAACTATTTTTGGTTCTTAAAAAAAGAACCATTTTCCATCATTGTGAAGATCATTTTAACAATCTGAAGAACTTTGTGTTCCGCAAACAACATTTCAACCCAAGGTTCTAAAAAGAACCATTTTTTCTTAGTTTGAGGAACATCTTCAAATAAAGAACCTTTTGTGTAACGTAAAGGTTCCACGAATGTTAAAGGTTCTTCATGGAACCATCAATGCAAATAAATATGCTTTGCACATTCAGGTGTTTTCAGGAGATATTAATAATATCAAGCTTGCGTTTTCGACCTAACAGTTAAAAGGAAGTGATTACCTCTTCTGAAAGTCATCACGTTTGCGAGGGAGTGAAAAGTGCCACATCTGTGAACGTTTCATTAATGCAATGAGCAATTTCAGTTTACGAATCATCCCATTGTGTGATATTGTGACTCATTTAGTCACAGATTCAGTTACTTGAACGCATTTGTGACATTTCGCCCATTTTCTCTACGGGACGGAGGGCATTGCTTCGCTTCAGATCTTCTGCAGAAAACACCAAAAAATACACTTGGTGTTCTGTTTGATGTCCCATCGCGCAGACGCTTAATTACAGCTTAATCACAGATCAGGGGACAGCCAGCTCAAAGCAGGAAGGCACTGTCAGATAAGTGGGACCTGCGTATTCAAAGCTTAAACCCCCATGAGAGTGGCCACGCTAGCGGTTTGAGGCCATTATATCGAGACGTTGATCTGAGCGGTAATAAGTGGCTGCAAGTGCCTTGAGGTCCCTCTGTTGTTGCAGCGGCGACCGACCCCCCATCTAGCTGACGTGTAATTACTGCTCTAATAAAACAGCCATTGGGTTTAAAGACACATGGCTGCCTGGTGGTTGCACGTGGAACACCCAGCTAGACCCTCCGCCGCTTTAGCCTTCACATCAACCCCTGTAACTTGTAGGTCATTAGTGATATTGCTGAACAAATGGTTGCATGCAGTTGTGACACACCGGCACTGTAAAAAATTAGTGCTTGTAGATGTTTAACAAAAAAAAAAAAGTTGCAATAGCTTTTCTAGCGGAGTTCGTTTTCTTTTGTCTGAATTTAACATGTCAGCTTGCAGTTTGGGCAAATTGTTGCCTTATTTACAGGATTTACAAAAAAGATAAAAAAATAATAATAGTAATAAAACAAATAAAAAATTATAAAAAGAAACCACATCAAATGCAATAAGCTACAAGCAAAAAATAAGATCTAAAAGTAAGACAATACAATATAATACATTTACTAAAATAATAAATAAGATTAAACAAAAATACAAAAACATTAGAAAAATATTGAAATAAATAATTTAGAAAATATAGAAAATATACATATTAAAATAAATATGCAATGCATAGCACTAATAAAAAATGACACTTTGATATATTCACAGTAGAACATTTGCTAAATATCTTTGACCCATACAATGTATTTCAGGTGTAGTTTTTGCCAAAAAATACCCTTGCTACTTGTTTTTTGTGGTCCATGGTCACACACACACATTGGTTTTTGTCATTTATGGGGACTCTCCATAGGTGTAATGTTTTTTCTACTTTACAGACTGTATGTGGTTTTGCCCTTCACTGACCCTACACCTAAACCTACCCCTTAGGTTTAGATTTGTGAAAAAACACCTTTCAGTAGGTTTTTGAATTACGGGGACACTGAAAATGATCATAAAATCACCTTCATATTGTAATACCTATGTCATACCCATGTTATGACCCATTATACAAATTTGTGTCCTCATAAACCATATAAACATGGGCGCACACACACACACACTTATATATATATATATATATACACTAATAGAGGAAGTCAGCATTAAAGACTAAATGGGTAATAGCCAGCTAACTGATCTTTTTAAGTAAAGAAACAAAATCATGTCAAAAGACATGTTACTAAACAAAGTCAACAACGGGGAAAATAAAACTAACATTCAATGCAACTATATAAGTTATTCATGTCCCAGTGCATGCTGGGAAAAGAGTCCCAGTGCAACAGTATTTGTTAGTTTTTTTTAGTGAAGGCCTATTGCTACAAAACAAAACAAAACAAAAGCATGCAAATCCACACGCAAATACTGACGATTTATCATTTTAAATATTACAAGGAACACCTTTACAACTTTATGCAACCATTGCAGCGAACCGCCTCGTTTATCAGATAAACTGAGAAAGCCTAATTCAAAGAATACCAACGCACATCAGGCCTTCATGCAAACCACAGAGGAAGTGTTTATTGTATATCTCCTCCGTTTTAAATTAGCGTTCTTTTATGTCCTTCGTATTCACACTATAATCCTGGACGCTGGAGATCTTAGGAGTGACATGTTTTGCAACAAACCCCTCAAGAAGAAAGCCCAGAGCAAACCAAATGAGTTCCCTGACACAACACCAAGTCGAAAAGCTCGATGATGTTTCCATTGTCTTACAGAGGTGACAACTATTGGCATTAGCATCTCGCTGAGAGTGTGCAGCTTTGGGTGTGGGGTGCATGGTTGCTACGAGAGCCGGCCTACACTGAAACTGAGATGCGGTTTAACAGACCACACATCCTGTAGATGCATATGCTAAAAACCTCGCTCGCACACACTAAGCGAGCGCACCGGGCTGAAGTGTGAACCAATAGTACAGGGAGGCCTAGTCTATCTGATCAGGCATTGTGCAAAACCACAAAATGGCATACCTGGCTCACACTGAAAATGAAAAACACAGCTTTACAGGAGATCGATCTGTTTACTATACAGTACCTTGTCTGCATGTCAAGTGGATCAAACGGTCACACGCGCTTCGCTTTGGGCCTTAACCAACCGATTTCCGAACACATGAGTCAGAAGATACGAAAATGTTTGTTAACCACTATCTGATATGATGTGGGTCGACAAGCCTTTTTTCTTTCTATAGCCATGATATGGTTTCCTTGCAGGTGAAGACATCACAGATTGAGAATTCGTCACATTCAGTTGCACTCTTCCGAATAAAAGGCATTCAAGCGTTAGCGAAATCTCCTTAATAGATAAAAATGCACAAGAACAGCTTTGAAGGTGTAGAAGTGCCCTAAAATCAAATGGGAGTCTGCCTTCCTTAGTTACTGTTGCTATGTCTGGTATGAAACAAAGTTTCAGCGTTCAGTTTTGACCAAATCTGCCCCCTAGACTGTCATTTGTTCACAGTGTTAGTAATTTCTGTTCTGTGAATGGCACGTAATGCACAATGTAGGCGATAGGGACCGATTCAGGCAGTGTAAATATGCTTTTGATTGGGGCAAATGACTGGACTTTTTTGCGTAGGTCGGCATGTATTAAACAGTTTAAAAACTACACAGCCTAAGCATGATTATGATCACTAGTAAGAGTAAGTAAGAGTTTCATATTGAATCTAGGTAGTAACCTATTAGGCTGGCTGTCAAATGTGGCTTTACCTCAATGGCTCTCGCCAGAACAGGTGTAAACAAATGCTATTGGAAATAAGGGGGCGGGGCTTCTTGATATATCCCACCCTGTCTTCCTGTTTCAGTTGAAATTACATCACTACATGGAATAACACTGTGTTTCAAGGAGCTTCCGGGGACCTTTAATCTACTTTTCTGTCTGGTCTGTTTGTCGCAAAAATTTACTGATTCTGCATTATGATTGGTCAGATCACCTGTCAATTAAATTTCAAGCAAAGATTTAATTGGTCCCACCTCTTGCAAAACTTGAATTAAGGCCCGTTCACACCAAGCATGATACATAGAAAGATAACGATAACTATATTTGCGTCCACACCAGTGAACAATATCATTCATATCTGTTCATTATAAGCTCAAGCGCGTGATAGCAGGATTGATTCTGATTGTCCATCAGCTGGAAAAAAAAGTTGTGGTGTGGACAGACACTGCTATTATTTAACACTGAGAGCGATTTTTAGGATTACATCTAATGGTTTTAGTCTTTTTAAGCATTTTGGCTTTCCTTTAGTTCCTTGACATGCACTATTTTCAATATTCTATAAAAAAATTATTTATATATATATATATATATATATATACTTAAAATGAAAAAGGTTTACCAGGTTTAAGACAGGTTTGATAGATTACAGAAATAAATGTACCTGTATTTTTACTGAAAGCTGTTCTGCGCAAACTTTCGGTTGCTTGATCATGTCGTCACTTTCACAAAGCACTATGTTGTTCCTCTGTATCCTTGAATTGTGTCATCCCCACACTGCGAAAAAGTATTTTCCAGTATTAGGTAACACTTTAGACAGTGTACTAACAGTAAGTAACTTTGCAACTACATGTCAACCAGCAGTCACTAGAGTATTAGTAGACTGTCTGCTTAAAGGTGCCATAGAATGGAAAACTGAATTGACCTTGGCATGGTTGAATAATAACAGTTCAGTACATGGACA
>JAUMHQ010000087.1:5232132-5245152 GCA_032361165.1 Enteromius paludinosus
CTGAATAAAAATCTAAATAAATTAATAGATAAAATTGCAGCCTTATGCGGTTTAGAAATTGCATATGCTTAAATTGCGATTTTTTTTGCGATTGCAATTAATTGCACAGCCCTAGTTTAGAGGTATCTTAATTCAAACAGATCATTACTTAAGTACCTCTCAATCGTCCAATCAGAGTCGACAAGGCAATACAATACATTAATTTTCTGAATTAATATAATTAATTTCACTAACCGGCTTTATATGTTAGCACAAAGAAAGATTCCAAAGTATACGGACATGTTTTTACTACAAATTCACTTCTTAACGTCAAACGTTTGAAATAACTGTATCGGTATATTATATTAACAATAAACAGAATGAGGCAGAAACCATTTTATTTTAAAGGCCGTCAATTGATATTGGATTTTAAAAATACTTTATTCTTATAAAAATACCTGAGATGGCTTCAAGAGCACACATAAACCCAAACATTGTTATTTTTCTTCTTGTGCGTAAACAGCTAAAGCTCACTTGTGAAGTTTCTGCGCGAGGGCACTCTCCGGCGACGAGAATGTACTACTTGCTCACAAAACCCTAGTTTGGCTAAAAATATCCAAAATACTTAATAACTCTTGAGGTTCACATTTACAGATCCTTACGGTTTTTTTTTTTTTTTATTTGTTAAATTTTATTTATTTTTTTTGCTTTTGGCTAGCAGCCATATTTACTATTATTTTTATTCTTAAATACTCAGTTTTGCATGTTATAGTGATTGGCTATTCCAAAAGAAATATTTAAAAGTAATATATATTTAAAGTTTTCATTTGGAAATAATCAGGTTTAAAAACCTGCAGGACCGAGCAGGACACTGATTATGATTTTAACAAGTTAATTATGATTCGAACAAGGAGTTTTTGTACTTTGTTATCGACTAGATACTTTATCATCAAGCAATAAGCTATTCATAAACAGGCGCAGTTGTATTATATATAGTTTTTTTCCCGATGGACTTTTATTAGACTGCATTGGAAGTAGGAATTTCAGTTTTTACTTTTCGTAAGTGACCAACGGTCGTTAACCCATTGTTAACCTACAAGATTATGTTAAGTTCTAATTAAATTTGAATTGATACGTGGCTGTGACGCATTAAAAACAGCTAAATTCATTGTCAGGGATTAATTTTACGCAAGTAAAAAGCAGCTTAAAGATCAGAACGTGAGGATTCACATGAATGGTCACATCACGCGCAGAGCTTGTGCAAACAGAGAAAAACATAATAAAGCTTTATATATATAAAAGGCACATATGTAATATATATATATTTTTCTAACTAAATAGTAAGCGTACAAAAAAATTGCAACAAGTAGGCTAGCAGAATTTCAGTTCATTTCTATCATGCGCTCTTTAGAAAGAGGCATCCAGTTTCTTTTATTTACAAAATTAGTTTACAAAACTGACAAAAAATGTTTGTTTACAAATGAATATTAAGAAAAATTACATCCATCTCTTTGTTTCTGTTTCATGTCTAATCTCTCTCCTACAGCCTATGTTGCTGGTTCATTAATATTCAACATATGATTAGCATAATGGCTGAAATGCAAATTGAAAAAGTACTAGTATCTATTAAGTTCAGGATATCTCTGGTCTAAAAGGTTACTAGTAACTAAAAAATAAGAGCTAGTTCTATTTTGTCTTAACGAGGAGAGTATAATTAAGTACCAGTCACTATTGGAATAAGTACTAGTATCTAATGAATAAGTACTAGTAACTTTAGAAAAGACACTAGGGCCTAAAGAATAAGCACTAGTAGCTAACATATAAGCACTAGCAAATGGAAAAGATACTAGTATCTAAAAAAAAATAAGTGCTAGTAACATAGATACTAGTGCGGTTTATAGATTAAATGTTAAAACGGATTGCCATATATTGTCTTTTCTTGGCACGTAATAAATAGGATGTGGTTTATATATTGTTAGATCATGTTGAGTTGTGTAATTAAACGCTAGATAATTAAGTGATGCTTAAAATCTCTGTTAACTTTATTTAGGGGGTTTCCAATAGGCAAAGGGCAAGAGATAAGTCTCAGCATGCTTTGAACGGAGGTAATTTTTTCCATGACAGCACTGGCATCTGAAAATATTCCTCTTTTTGAATCTCAAAAGTGAATGTCAGTCATGTAAATGACCTTTATGGTACACAGTTGCCTTTAAATTAGTCACATGCAGTTGACAAACAAGGTCTCCAAGTCATGATTACACGGCATTAATTCTTTGTGTGGAGGTGCTTGAAAATACACATTGATGTATTATACTTCCTGGTGCATGTGTGTGTGTGTATCTATAATTCATGTTAAATCATTATTTTTGATCATTATTAATTTTATTTTAATATTTTAAAATATATTTTATTGAATATTTAATGAATGTTACATTTTATATAAATTTAAACCGTTTGAAAAAAAATCTAAATTACTTTCAATATTTTTTTTATTTAAAATATTTGTATAGAGGGAGTTCTATATATAGTTATCCCACACCGCAGAGCTTCTCCTTTTGTCGAACACCCACCAAACTTAATTATAGTTACTGAGAAATCCTGCTACTAATGAAACAATTTATGACATAGAAAGAAAACGTGGGTGTGCCTGTGTAAAACGGTGCTTTTGATGGCTGCCACAAGAGGAAGTAGTTCCTTAGTTGCATGGGTGGCTGCTGAAGATAACAGCATGTATTTGAATGTTACACATACATGCACTCGTTAGGTAAGACAATCCATTTATATATATATAAACATATAATTATACAATATATTATAATATATATATCTAAAAAATGTGTGTGTGTATATATATATATATGTATATGTATATATGTGTGTATATATATATATATATATATATATATATAAATTATTTTAGGGTGCAAACCTCACACCTGCACAGGACTTGTGCAAATTAAACTAGCATTCTTGATGCGCCGACTGGGTTGAAATCAGAATAGTTTTCAGTGTTGATTTTTAAGAAAGGAAACAGGTGTTCCATTTCGTGACTAGTATCCTATGATTTTATTTTCTACTTCCTTTTGTCACCGAAGCATGAGTGTGCAACTCCCGTGCATGTGACGGAAACCGCTATTTGTTATGGCTCCTGTTTCTGTTCCCTATAGGGCAGAATTCCTGGCTTCCTGCTCCTCAAAACACGATGACTTTGTTTGTCAGATGAGTCAGAACTCAGGACTCGTAACCTGATTTGTGTATAAATGGTTCCTTATTATGCTTCCCGCTGGAGCAGTCAAAGGAATTGCACTTTAGTCGCGATTAGTCATTTGAAATCCCCTCGTTTTTGTGTTGTGGAGGTGATGTTTTTGTTATATAATGCCCATTTTTGGCAGCTGTGGGGCACGGTGCGCAGACTAGGCTGTAATAAATGATGAGTCAGATTATTGCTGCTGTTCTGGACTTCCCGGCCAGGACTGAATGTTTCATAGAGCTCCTGTTGTTCAGCTGGAGAGGCGTTGTTAGGCTAAAACCCTATAGGTCTAATGTTAGCCAAAAGATCCTGCTTGGTCGGTATTTTTGATAACCGAAATAAGCCTGCCATACTCGGGTCAGTGATAAGAATGTCTAAGATGACGAAAATGGAAAGAAAATAATGAGTCATGTGTTATTATTCACTGGTGTTTGTGTTCACGTGGTTTTCATGTTTCAGAATGATTTATTTAAAGAATATCAAACTGTAAATGTAGCCGGATGTATTGTTAATTTTTGTGGTTGGGGGTTCTTGGTTTTTCATTTTAGTTTATGTAGATTTTAATTAATAAATTTTTTTTGTGCTGTTGATGTGTTGTTAAGACTTTAAATGGCTGCATTTTCATGTTTAATTAAAGGCAGTTTAATTATAAATCATAAATAAGGCCCAATTTAGTAGTAAAAATGCTTTTTAATGTTTCATTTGAATAAACCAATAAGCCAATACACAATTGAGACCTGAAAGTGATCATTTGTCATGGTGAAAATCTTGAAATGAGTGCTCATTTTTGTTTTGTTTTTTGTCTTTCAGGTTATGTTTTTCACACTATGTGCTGAACGCCCACAATGTCAGGAAATATTTAAGAACCGTGATCTTTGGAAGAGCTTTATCGGTTCCAGTGGAACCTTTAGGACTTACTGTCATATTGTTTTACGCAAAACGCACCTAGACACCAATGCAGCAATAAGAGAAGATCTTGGGGACCGAGCTTCGCTACAATGCCCGTGCAAGCCCCGCAATGGACCGAGTTTCTGCTGTGTCCCATCTGCACGCAAACCTTCGAGGAGAGCCACCGCAAGCCCATCAGCCTGGGCTGCGGGCACACCGTGTGCAAAATGTGCCTGAACAAACTGCACCGCAAGGCCTGCCCGTTCGACCAGACCACCATCAGCACGGACATCGAGCAGCTGCCCGTCAACACAGCGCTCTTGCAGCTCGTCAGCGGACAGGTGAGTCTAAATGTGTCACATTTGCAACGCTTTGTGGCAGATAAGGTCTGCTGTCAGCGGTGTGGCTAGATATATGAAGATGAATCACTAACCAATCACACGTTTATCTGTCCAATGAATTCACATTCAACAAAAGCTCTTGAAAGCTGCCTCAAAATGAATAGATGGTCTGATACCAATATCTGTGTTTTTAAGCATTTTTAATAAAAAAAAATATATAAATATATATATATGTATACAGGGCCCTGTGTTTTCGTGGAATCCAGTCGTACGAAAACGGAATTTACCGTGTAATGCGGAATGTTATGGAATTTGTCAGCTTGTTTACACTTAAACTGAATAGTGAATATGGATTAGTATTTGCAAATATTGAGCCCCAAAAAAAACGATTCGATTTAAATATGAATCCTGCGTGTCTCTGTATGAATGAATGACGCTGACACACGGTTTCGTTTACTACACACGTAACGCTCAGTGATTTCAGCCTCTGTCGCCTCAATATACGAGTACATGAATATCATCTCAAAACTGCTCTGAGAGTCACTTCATAAGCATTTCACCCTTTATCACAGTTTATCACACCCTGTATCAAAGTTTGGTTTACCTTGAAGACATCGTGCCAGAAATATATTACTATAGTTCAGTAGAATCTGCATACTACCACTCGTAGTACTTTATTATAATACTAGCACAAAGTATTAATTTAGCCAAAAATCGCGTTTGTTTAATCTAAAATAATTAAAAGATAAACATAAATGAATGGTTTATGGCTTCATTTGATAACCAGAAACATTTCTGAGCATTTCCAAAGCTATTTTAAGAATAAACCTGACGTAATGAGGTTGTTTTTTATATGCATTCAAATGATTAGACATGCTGAAACACGTTTTGTTTCAAAATGTTTTTTTTTTGTTAAATGTTTAATTAGTTGAATTTATCAATTAGAGATGCTTTGTGATCACAAACAATTGAACCGTTAAAAAATAGGGGTTAAGAAATAATTAAATGGAAAAGACAGTACCATGCATGATGCAGGAGGCAAGGTTAAATTTGAGGTTAAAGTCTCAAATTAAGTGTGCTATTAAATATAAACGCGCTGAGTACTTGACCGGGGGCTGATTTGAATGCCAGAATCTCATGCAAAAGCTCACTTTCATCAAGAGTAAACGTGAGCATACCTAAAAGCACCACGGTCCAGTGCACATTGGCTCATGTTGTACAAAACATGTTTATTTTTATTGACTTTGTTTGCCTTGTATGGATGAAGCTGCGGCCTCCACCCTAGCCTCAATCTAAGCGAGGATGAGGAAGTAAAACTACAGTGGTTCCTTGTCACTCAAACAATGCACTGTTTTCCAAATGACCTTGATAACAATCGGAACGTGAAGCAAACCGCTAAAAAAAAAAGCCCTGACCGCAGCGATTGTGCAGACAACACGGCTTTTGTACTTTGGGTGTTTATTTACCGTGTTCACTGCATCCACTTGTTTCTGAATCGAGAGGACGGAGCCGAACGTGTCCAGTGCAGTGTTGGAGAGCTCGGAGCGTCGGGTTTCTGCAGATCAGCTTGCGATCATTCCGGTCTGGTTAGATTTCAGGCTTGATATGTGACATACAGAAGCGTGCGATTGCATGACAGGAGGCCGTGAGACACATGGCTTCCAATAGAGAACCAGGAAGCGAAATCAACATCTGACAGTCTGTCCCAGCGTTGTCTGTAAATAGATAAATAAAAAACTTCTTCATTCTGTACGTGCTGGGATAGGTTTGACTGTCGCAATTACGCGACTGTTACTTAATCGTCTAGTTACGAATATTTCAGATGACCGCAGTCATGATGCACTTCGTTTGGGCGCTGCTTTTTGTAAAATAAGGGAATTGGTGTAATACAAAAATGCAACGGTTGTGAAATTGCATATAAATCTGCAGGTTTTGGTTGGAGAAGATGAGACGTGTTTAAAAGCAAAACCGGAATTAGTATAGATATGTATTGCTTTAATAATAATAATAATAGCCACACGTTTCTACTAATACTAATAATGGGTTCATCTGTTGGGATGGGTTCCAGAAAATACAGTGAGGATGTGGACTGCAACACAAAAAGGACCAAAAAGAGAAATATTTGAAAAAATTCCTTCTTTTTTTTATTTTATATTTTGAATATTTATTATTCATGTCATTCGGCACCAGTGCAATAAAACGTAAATGTTTTATCATTTGCAAGACTAAAAATGGCAGTAGCATAGTTTTCTTGCTTTTCGATTGTGCTCACAAAAAAAAATTAAAATATTTTATTATATATATATATATATATATATATAAACATATCATAATTATCATGAAACTCCTCAAATTTGATCAGAAATCATACAGTTTAAAAGTTATCAAGCCTGCATTCATTTGATAGTAGTAGTAGTATTTTGAGATATCATCACAATTTAAAATGTTTTCAGTATTAATATATCTTAAAAATGCAGTTTATTACTGTCAAATTGCATTTTTAGCATCATTGCTTCATTCTTCAGTGTCACATGATCCTTCAGAAATCATTCTAATATGCTGATTTGCTTCTCAAGAAACAAACAAAAAAAAACCTACATATTTTCACAATCATATATAATAACACTAATGTGTCAGACTTAAAACATGCAGTTATGTGTATGTGTGTGTGAATCAGCCGAGCCCTCACAGTTATGACAGCTCAAACGACGGGGCCCGTTTATGATAAATCACATGTTGTTGTGAGAGTCTGTGGGTGTGAACTTGCTGTACACGTAGAGGAATGCTGACAGGCCCATCACATGTTGACCTGTCATGTAAAGAATGCCATCAAAGCCCTGCAGAGGAGAACTATCTCTGGTATGGTAACAGACGCATGTTGTGCTTTCTCCTGCAGGTATCCAAACCTCCCCCCGTCACTTTACTGACAGCTGCAGAGGACGTCAAGCACTATGAGGAGTCTCGCACATGTGTGGAGGACCTGGCACTCTATCTCAAACCCCTAAGCAACACCAGAGGTCCCTGCCGTTTTACATCACCCTTTGTATATTCATTAGCCAGCTTTGTTGATTTATCACACAGGCCAACAAATACATCAAAATATCATAATTATAATGTTTTTTTTAATTTATTATTGTTTAGACACTTAACCAATTAGGCACTCAACAGTTTACCATGTTTATCATGCTGTGTGTATGCTCTACGGTATGTGTTTTCACCACAAAAACAGGAAGTTACACAAAAGTTATCTCTCTCACTCTTACACTCTCTGTCTATATCTATATTATATAGATAGAATTTTGTTCTATCTGTGCATCACAACTGCATCAAGTTATCGTTGGACTGCAGTTAAAAGGAACAAAAAAACATTTTTCAAAACCAGTTTTGAAATATTTTTGGTTGTTATCACAGCTTTATTTACAGACTATATCTGTGCACTGTGTATTTATTTTGTGTGTGTGTGTGTATAACCATAAATATTTGGAAAATATTTACATGTATATATTTATATTCATATTTTTCTTAAATATATACATCAAGGATGTGTATTTATATACATACCTTAATAAATATACAAAGTGCACACATGTATTATCTATTCAAACATTTGTATTCGTTATTTTACTGTTTGTTTTTATTTATTTATTGTATTTTTTAATTGTGCAGATACCTATCAGTTCAGTGTTGTTTATTGTTTTTAGCATACGCTTTGTTGTTTTTAAGGGATATATCTTCCCCCATGATAATCAGCAGTCCATGAAAAGGCTCAGTGAAGGTTTGTGTTTTGTTGGTGTTGATCCGCGCAGGTGCAGGACTGAATGGCGCCGCTCAGAGCGTTCTTAGCAGACCCATGCAGAGGAAGCTGGTGACTCTGGTTCACTGCCAGTTGGTGGAGGAGGAGGGCCGCATCCGGGCCATGCGGGCGGCCCGCTCTCTGGGGGAACGTACTGTCACTGAGCTTATCCTCCAGCACCAGAACCCCCAGCAGCTCTCCTCTAACCTGTGGGCCGCCGTCAGAGCCAGAGGCTGCCAGTTTCTCGGCCCTGGTAAGATTTTACCGTCATAACATGACAGCAGGCTGATGAAATCATTTGTGGGCACTAACAAAATGTGGGTGTTTTTTACCCTACAGCTATGCAGGAAGAAGCATTGAAGCTGGTCCTGCTCGCCCTGGAAGATGGTTCGGCCCTCTCACGGAAGGTTCTGGTCCTGTTTGTGGTCCAGAGACTCGAGCCACGTTTTCCTCAGGCCTCAAAAACGAGCATCGGACACGTGGTGCAGCTCCTCTACAGGGCCTCCTGCTTTAAGGTGTCTTTACTTTTTTACTTTTTTAAACAATGTATTGTGAATATTTATTATGTATATATTATATAATTATTAAATTATTTATAATTAAATATTACAAATATATATTTATATATATATGATATGATTTACATTAATATTATTTTTATATATATATATATATATATATATATGCATGTAAATGTACATTTATTCTTTTCAAAATATATGCGGTGTGTGTCTTTATGTACATAAATAAAATATAGTACACACATGTAAACAAATGTTTTTATTTTGGATGCAGTTAATCATTTCACAGCAATAATAAATATAAATATGAAAGTGAAATGTTTTTCTTGTGTAGAATTTCATTGTAACCTCGATTTTACATATATAATATATACTTTTACATTGTTATATATTATATAATTATTTTTATGTATTTTTTGTATGTATATTAAATAACAGTTAAAAAAATAACATTACATTTAATGTCAGCTAATTAAAAAAAAAGTATTAATTTTAAATATCAATTAAAATGAATGAAAATTATTATAATTTTTTAGTAATAGCTGTCAAAAAAATGTATACATGTTTTTTTAAATGTATACATTTCATTTGGATTTGAATATTTGTATTTATACTAAACATCAGTTTTTGTTTTAACCTCAGGTGACCAAACGTGACGAAGATTCCTCCCTGATGCAGCTGAAGGAGGAGTTTCGCACGTACGAGGCTCTTCGGCGGGAACATGACTCTCAGATCGTTCAGATCGCGATGGAGGGAGGTCTGCGTATCGCCCCGGACCAGTGGTCATCTCTTCTGTATGGTGACCAGTCGCACAAATCCCACATGCAGTCCATCATAGACAAGGTATGACGAGGACATGTATTATGATCAATAAAAATGGCTTTTTGTTTATAAATTGTGGTTCAGAGTGCCTAGCTAATTACGTCTTACGTTTTCTAAACACAGCTTGTTGCTGTGGGTCTTCTTGTAAGATTTCACTAGGTGGAGCTGTAGTTTTTTAAAGACATGCCTGGCAAAAAAAAATTGTACGTCCAAGTATTACGTGTTTAAATTCTCCAGTAACACCCCTTCCTGCATAGAGGACACATTTAGGGTGTAGCGAATGTCACATGGTGTGTAAAAACATGTTGAGTTTGTGCGCTGGTATGTGAAGTATTTGTTTATGTGGCTTTGTGTGTTTCAGCTGCAGACTCCAGCATCCTTTGCTCAGAGTGTGCAGGAACTCACCATTGCCCTTCAGAGAACCGGAGACCCAGCCAATCTCAACCGCCTCAGACCCCATCTGGAGCTGCTGGCCGACATCGACCCCAGCCCAGGTCCGTCTGCCTTCTCCGCTCACACAACTGTCATATATAGCCATTCACGAAAGCATACATGTCTGATTTTTTTGGGGGGCTGGTTTTTGCACTAACAGATGCCCCTGCACCCACATGGGAGCAGCTAGCCAAAGGGCTGGAAGCGGTGCGGACGGTCGTTCACGGCCTGGTGGATTTCATCCAGAACCACAGCAAAAAAGGAGGGGATCAGCAGCAGGTCAGTAACCAGACAGCAGACATAAAATATTAATATTTTAACATTTAATAGTTTTACATTCATTCATTTTTATTTATTTAGTAGCAGCAGCACTTCTTTTATTATTTATTTTTATTTTATTTATTTAATTTACTCTTCAGGGCTAATATATAAATATTATTTATATGCTATTGTAGTTTTTATTATTTTGAAATGACCTTTTTATATTTTTTATTTTGGTTTACGTTAAAGAAACTTTGTGCTTTGTTGTTGTTTTATACATATATGTATGTAAATGTATTTATTTGTTTATATTTAGCTTTAATTTTCTGGCATTGAAGTAGAAATGAAGTGCTCAAATGTTACAATATATTATTATTTAATAACTATTTATCGAAAAACTGATCAAAATGTAAAAATAATTCAATAAGTCAACAAAAATAACCTTATTATTTTTGACTAGCTTTTATAAAGTATTAATTAATTAATATTAATAATATATTGATATTTATTTGGTGTATCTATTTACTTACTACTACTATCTACTCATCAGATATATTTAAATATATATATAAAAAATATTTTCAGTTCAGTTTAAACCTTTTTTAATGGTTTTATATGCTTTTGTCTTTTTATGGTTTTTATTAATTTATTTACAAATCAGGTCCAAATTAAAGTTACTTGCACAGAATGAGCACATTACATATCTCCCTTCCTGCCCACAGCCACCTCAGCACAGCAAATACAAGACTTACATGTGTCGGGACATGAAACAAAAAGGCGGCTGTCCTCGCGGAGCGAGTTGCACCTTCGCTCATTCTCAGGAAGAGCTTGAAAAGTAAGCAGCATTTTAAGTATGGTAAATTTACGCGTAACGAGCATCAGCTTCACCACGTCTTTTCTAACGACAGGTACCGTAAGATGAATAAACGTTTGGGACTGAGGCGACAGCTCAGCCAGTCTCTGACCCAGCTGAACGAGATGGACCTCGGCAGCGGTCTGTTGCTTGACGAGGGCCCACCGATGGAGGGACTCCCACGCAAACACTCTTCCATCACTAACGTCATCCTAGCTGCAGGACCTGATTCCGGCTTGACCCACCTGGTCTCCCGAGGCTTGGACCCATCATACGACCCAACACACAAACAAGGGAAGATGGACTCTGGGAGCCTCAGTGCACCTGGCTCACCTCCAGACTCGTGAGTTCATTTGTTTATCAGCGGCTACAAATAAATCGTAATTTACTTGCCTTATAAATCATTAAATGAACATGCAAAATTGTTTTCATTTCAATAAAGCAAGAGTGCAGATTGATTTGCGCACTTGTATCTTTTCATTTTACAGATTGGAATCCATCCCAAAACCAGGGATGCTCATAAATTCCCATTCCAGGGTGTCGGGCGATGGCGGAGTCGGACAGAAGCACATGTCTGCGGTGCCTCGAGCTCCTCATATGTACTCATCACACCAATCTGAAAGATATTACTCTGACTCAAGAGGCCCTCTGCCCCCCTCCGCCCAATATGAATCCTCCCAGTACCCTCCAGGTACCCAAACACGGTTGTTGTTGTTGTTTTTTTATGAACATATTATGTTTTGCACTTCTAGATGAATAAAGTCTTCATTTTCCTCTTTTCATCAGGTAATTCTTATCCTCACCACCATGTGCACCCACGCTACACCCGTCACCCCGCTCCGGATCAAGGCATGCCACCATATCCAGACTCCTATTCCAGCTCCTACACCTCAGAGCGCCAGTGCGCCAACCCCAGCTCTCATTACGGATACCCTTCACACCATGACGCCCGTCGCCACTCACCCTACCCCCATCCTCAATCCTTCCCCCCTCAGGAGGAACTGGTGCGAAGGAGTCCGGACGTTCCCCCGCCGCCCCAAAATGCTTCGTACCTGTCAGAACAAGACAGCTACAACCACTCTAGTCAGATCAGGAATTACCAGAGGGTAAGATCCATTACCTGCAGTATTTCAGCTGTCCCGGGCTCATTTAAAATCTGAAGAAAACGTAACTTCTGATAATGTGTTCCCAGAATGCCTACACAAGACCTCAGCCCTCCCTAGACTACCTGCACCGCCGAAGACAGGAGATCATGGCCCAGCTGGAGGAGAGGAAGGTGGCTTCCCCGTCACCCTTCAGCTCCTCACACCCGTACGAGCCCAGCTACCCTCAAGACATGAGGGGGCAGAGCCATGTAAGCCAGAGGAAGAATATTTCATAGACCATAAAGTTATTACTAAACATAATGCAGGAGGGCTGCATGTTTAATCTAAATAAAACCATTTAGAAATAAAAAAATTAAGATTGTGTAATTTTACTTAAAAACCTTTTTATTTTTATTTTTTATTAGTAAAATGATATATATTTCAGAGAGATGTTAAGTTTTTCCTTATTTTACATTCATATTAATATTGTATTGTAATAAAAACAGCATTTCTAATTTTGTTAATAGTAATTATTGTTATATTATTGTATTATTGTCATTTAGGGCTGTAACAATACACAATATGAAATCGAAATCGTGGCACGATCCTGTGTCGCAGTGTGATAAGGGAGCATCGCGACACACCACGTGACCACCTTGAATTGCGCGCAGATGACATTTCATGCACGCGCGAGTGCTTGAATTGCGTGCAGATTACATTCACGGTTTTGAAATGAGCTCGCGGCTCCCGTTTCTTTGCGTGTAGATCTGTTTTCCTCTGGCGTATGTGATTTAC
>JAUMHQ010000087.1:5246500-5258223 GCA_032361165.1 Enteromius paludinosus
TCCACCACTGTGTTAAAATTTAGAGTGTTTTCTGTAAAATGAGACCATTTTTATCCATTTACTCCAAGGTATGTGGGAAGGGCACCCTTTTAAATTCAGATATGCCAAATCCTCTAAAAAAATAAAAAAATGCTGCAGAGTTGAAGTGGTTAAAGCTATTTTACTCTGGGGGAGTTGAAAAATGAGCCTATTTCCAAAAATAGTGGAGTGTTCCTTTAAGCACACCACCTGTTCGGACTTTTACGGTTCTTCCACTGTGTTCAGAGATCATAAAAAGTTAAACCAAGGGGCGAGTCTTGATCAAGTTTTAAGGCTGCCCTACCTGTGAGGTGGGGTGTCTCTGATCGTCAACTCTTCCTGGAGACTCACTCTTGGCTCTCTGGCGATCAGCCATCACAACCACACTTCCTGTTGGACTAAACCTGAAAGAAAACACAGTATGGGTTCAATCTTCTACTGCAGGGCTTCTCAATCCTGGTCCTGGAGGTCCACTGTCCTGCAAAGTTTTGCTCCAACCTTGATTAATCTCACTTGCCTGTAGCTTACAAGTAATCCTGAACATCTTAATTAGCTGGTTCAGCTGCGTTTGATTAGGGTTGGAGCTAAAATATGCAGGACAGCGGACCTCCAGGACCAGGATTGAGAAGCCCTTTTCTACAGGATGGCAGAAGAAAATGGGTTACAGGGGTAAATGAGGCACATTTTTAAGTATCACACCTCGATTTTCCAAACCTAATCAACTACATCCAAAATACAGCCAATTCAGAGTAGAATAGGATACTTATTCAATATGGTATCACCCAGTACTGATTTGATAATGTAATTGGTTAAAGGGGAGGGGTTGCAAAGTAAGAAGTCTTGGTGGTATTAGCTGAAATAGATACTTGTTTCTGAAGTGGAGAAAGGCATTACATCTGAATAACAGACCATTAAACAGCTTCATCATAATAAATTGAAGAATTACATACAATAGGACTAAGATTTTGCTCTAATTTTGACTTAAGAAAGATTAAACACACCTCTCTGTTTCACTGAAGCTACTGGACGGCTGGGAGCTTTTCCCACCTCTTCCTCCCTCCTGCACCAGTGTGCTACGTCCTGAGGTGTCAATCATTACCGTTGGTCCCTCCTCTGCCCCACTGCCCTCTTCCGCCGATGCCTGGGTCTCCGCCCCCATCCACTCATCCATCCTTTCCGTCTTAATCCGAAACCCATCCACCATCCGCACGTTCTCCTCTCCGCCTCTATCCACCTCAGCCCCCGTCTCGACATACCACTGCCCGGCTCTGTTAATACGGAGAATGGGCTCTCTCCCAGTTCCCACCTCCTCCGAGCCAATGCCACTGTGCTCCACTATCTGGGGGCTCATGGACTCCCCGGGGGGGCTGATCTCTCGGACTTCCCTCACATCACGGATGTTGATCACCCCAGTGTTGCCAGTCAATCGGGAACCGGTATGTCTGGGACTTATGGAACGAGACCCACCTAGCCCGGGCCCACCTCTTCCTGACTCATTGGTTTGGTTGGCCGTCCTGTGTGCCCCGTTCCCGAGCTCCTCCTCCATATCCGACAGACTGATTTTAAAGTGGATTCCCTCTAAAATCTGGGTGCAACGGTCAATAATGTGCTGCATCTGAAGGAAGCTGGCAGCCGTCAGGTAGCTGATGATATCGGCGAGCTGCAAGCACAAGCGTCCCGTGTAGCAAAACGACAGGAGCTGCTCGAACACGGTTGGGTTGCGGATCACGGATATGGAGACAGTGCTCATCTCGCTCAGTGACATGTGGTCCCTGAAGTAGGGGGAGCTGGCGGCGAGGACCACCTTGTGGGCACGAAAACTGTGGCCCTGAACATTGACCACGATGTCACATAGACGGCCCTGTATTCGCAACTGGTTCAGATGCGACAGGACGGAGTTGCTGAAGTCCGGAATATCAAGTTGGATGCTGCCTGCTCGTTCCATGCGGGCTGCTTATTGCGCTGCTTTTCAAAGCTGCTGACAAAAAAACAAGATAAGTTTAGGACTGTTACAGTGAGCCTTTCTTGGCAAGTCAGCAATAAAAACCACACAACAACAGCATTATTAGCAAACAAGGGTTAAATATATTATTAACAACCCAAATACGTCCTCCTATCCCAACTTTAAACCGTTGCTTTTTGGTGCGACTTTAGGGCGGGACTATCTGTTCAGCCAACCAATGGCTGATGGGGGAGTTGTTTTAACAACCAATTCCGATTCACGGGGTCTCTACTTATTGTTCGGTGCACCTTACACACTCAGCAGAGAATAAAAGTTCACCTGCCACGATTCAGTCATTTGAAACACTCAATCAGTGTCACAGATATCAACACTAGAACCAGGTAGCTATTTTAGAGGGGGAGGAACATACTTTTAAATACATACATGTTTATAATAACTAACTACAGTATTATACATTTAATTTTGCATTGAATGACTGATGTTTAAAATGAAAACATGATGTTTTCTCACTTTACACGCTCTAAAACTACATGCTTTTTTCCCCAATGCCCTGAATTGTGTCCAAAATTCCAACTTATCCGAGTATTACTGAATTTGATGAATAGACTCATTGACTAGTGGGACCAACATTCTTGTAACCTATGGAAAGAGCCACCCGACTCATCATTTTTATTTGTCAGCTTTTCTGAATAAGATAGCTCCTCCGCTTAATAGGTCTTATGGGATTGAAAAGTTTCCTGGCTGCACACCTCACAATGTCAGCAGATGCAATCCATCAATTTTGGATATTTTGTTTTATGCCTACCGTTTCGTTATTGCTGCATACTTGATCACAATGTTCGTTTGACATGCTATATAGTAGGGAAGCGCGCATATTCAAGTTGGTACAAAACGTCTTGTGGGTTTTAACCCCTCTTCAACTTCCTGTGAAGTTGGATGTACACCAATGTCGATATGCACTGCGCTTAAATGCCGATGTACACTTGTTCCCCAAGCAGTTTGTATAGCAAACACTTAATTACTTAAACTGGCCATATTTCCTGAAGTCCACTTTGCACAATGTGATTGGGCAGTTTAAACATACACATTAGCAAAAATCACATACTTCATCTACAGAAAATGACGGGTTGTTGTAACACTTTGCAATCCAATGTGACATGTTGAAAAGCTCAATGATAAACAGCTAAATTAAAGGGTTAACAAAACCAATTAACAACAACCTGTTTAATTACAAGCTGGTGCAATTAAAAAGCACTTTTAATATTTGCATTACTAACATTAAAATAGCAGTAAGTTACGTAATTACATAGCAGCAATGCAACAATGACAATGTAATGTAAAGTGTGACCCAATTTTTCCTCAAGAAAGTTAGGTAGAAAGATGCAAATTGTTTACCTCACCTTTTTAATAACAGGCACAAAAATCGCTCCACTATATTTTTCGGCACACTTGCACTTCTTTATGGCCACAAACCACAGCTGTTAGAGAGCAAAGTTGACATTTTTTTCATTGCATAGGTCAGTTGGATTGATTCGCGGTGTTACTTTGTCTCTCTCTGTTTTTGACATAGTATCGGCCGACGGCGCAGGGCAGCTGTAACCGGCGGCGTGGCACCTCAGTTCGGTTCCAGCAACACACTGCAGCGCGGTGATGCGAGGAAGCCTAGCCGAAAAACACGCACACACGCCGGCGCAGAGCAGGCAGGGAGGTGCCTTACCCCAGTCCACGCCAAATTTATAGATATTAAAAAAACAGAACACCCACATACGATTTCCCTTTTACGACAGTCTGTTCTGAGTGGTTTGGCATTGAATTCCCCCCATTTCACGATCACTATTTATCGTTATACTTATCGCCAGGGATTCTGCTGTCGCTTTCGGTTCCTCCGCCGCTCTCATATTCCCCCATGTATAACATGAGCCAATGTACAGAAAATGGCATTCTGGGAAATGTAGTTCTGTTGCACCTCAGCCGTAGCAACCAAAAATGGAGCGATTCCGCGAAAGGGACTCGCGTTCCCATGATGCTTTGCTTTACCATCGCCGTGAAAGTGGGTAAAGAGTTTGGTTGCATTTTTTGGTAACAGTTTCTTCCTCTATTGTATGTGTGAGGGAGTATATAAAGACATAAACGAAGAGGTATTTACTTGCGCAAATACTGTAAGCCGTTTTAAACACTGACATGTTGTATTTCATGAATACAGTACACAAATGTGAAAGAAAGTCTTACTGCAGGGCAATGCAGGCCCATTCCATGACATCAATAAAACTGAACCCAATGAACCCATTCCAAAAAAAACAGTAATGCGTCTTAACTAACTAAATTACATAATTATCCATAAGTCATTCCTTAATATGCGTGATTTGCACACAGTGAAACCTTAACCTTATTCAAATTATTGTTTTGCATTTTAGATTTTCATAGCAATGCTTTGGTTCACTGAAAGAAAAAAACAAACCTTTTCATCATTGAGTTATTGAGACATCTTTGTTCCCACCAATTTAACTACTTTTTGTCATTTATACGTTTGATTTTATGCATTTCGGAGTTTGAATTTTAAATATGTCTACGATGATAATACTTGATTTTATATATATATATATATATATATATATAAAGTTTAATAATGATCATGTAGGAAAATGAAATTATGCAGCACTGCATTCCCTATTCGTGTGATTGTAAGCAAATGGGTAGTCGATTCATTACATACTCATGAATCAGCATCTAGATTTCAGATTTATATTTATATGAGTGTAAAAAAAAGTGCTTACTTTAGCAGTATCACGAAGTAAAATCGTGAAACTGTGAATGTGTCAAAAAACCGTAATGTAATGTCTTTTAAATACATTGAAATGTAAACCTGTATGTTCAGAGTAAATGTGTGTATATATGCAAATTTGAAGATTTGCGAGTGGTTTATTGTCATTTATGGAAATCTTTAAAGCTAACGGAGATACCGTTTCAATAGCTGTCCGGAAGGTGGCGCTCTTTGCTCATACATGAGAATGTTTGCTACTGTGAAGAAACCTGTATTTTATTCACATTCGGAAATTTATCATTTAATTGCATATGTAGTCATATTAATTCTATTTATACAGCTAAAATCGAGTTCAACGTTTGAGACCACAAAATTCTTCTATTTTACTTTTCTACTTATTTCTATATGTACACATTACCGATAAATTATTTTTAATAGCAAAATATAACATCAGCATAATAATTGGAGTCTAATAATTGATTACTAAAATAATTCTCTTTTTTTGTAATTCAAAACTTGAATTTATAATTCAAGTCTTATTGCGTCTCTTTTTTCAGATGGGCTTTTTAGCACATTTTGAAACATTTTAACTTTTTCTTCATAAAGTTTTTACAATTTATTTTCAGGTTTATTTTCTGCATTGCAGATTTTCACCATGGTCTCCAGCTTTCGGACCCAATTCTAAACACCAAGCAAAACATTTAAATGAAAACAAATCACAACTCTGATTGCTTGTTCTTCAACAGTATTTATTAACAACTAACAGAACAAAAATGCATGGACTAGATGTTACAATGTGCAACACTGAACAGGGATAAAACTGGCTCATGAATTGATTGTATATATGAGGAATAGGTAGATAAATACAAGCCTGTACATTGATTCTGTTGTATAGTGAAATGCCAGCAGAAAATTCACGTAGACATTAATCTGAATTTCTGCAGATCTTTCCATCCCATAAAAAAAAAAAAAAGCCGTCATACAACCCACAAAAGACAAAACTACCCCTGCAGGATAGATCAATGTGCACGAGCTATGATACACGGCGTACTACCAAAGTAAAAGAATAAAATATATTTACAATTAATGAACACAACACTTAGTTCCATCCCTCCAAGTTTCGAATTTCCTGGAACTGTTTCAATATAAATTAATATTGGCAGCTAATGTACATGCACACTTTTCTACAACAACAGTTTATTTGTTGAAAGGTGAAGAAAAACAAATACATTTACAAAATACATTCTGGATCAGGGGCAAAATAACATCCTAATACCAAATACTGTTAACTCAAAGAAATACAAGTACCTCTCGACTGCATTTCTTCAATTTAATCTCAAAAATGTAGTACAAACAACCACAACAAGCTAGTATGTTTCACATCAATCCATTTTAGACAGAGTCAGTAATGCCTATGTTGGTTCTCAAGGAGCAATTCCCCGAAAAGTGCTTGTCTACAAGTTTCCATTTGACAGGGATAAAAAAAAAAAAAACAACAACAACTGAACAATGGTTGGTTAAGTGCTTCCCTAAGTTGCAGAATAGTTCAGGCGATCTGTCCGGAACTGCAGAAGACAAAGTCTTTAATGCAGGCGCAAGCCAAGACTTCCAACAAATCCTGGTTTCTCCCAGCCTTCCGCTACCGTTATGGATCACAAACAACGAGGACACCAAACAAACACACTCACTTGCACACACACACACACACTCATAAATGTACACAAAAAGTCCCTTTAAGAAGAAGAGGTGATATTCCCAGAAGACACTATGGTTTCCCTGGGCGAGTATTCGGGTTCGTCCTTATTGGGGTGGGAGGAGTTGTCCGACTTGCTCCTGCTGAACTCGGCGCCCATGATGGGCCTGGAGAACTTGCCCGCCGCTTGGTCGCAGATGCCGCAGTTGAGCATCTTGATGAAGGCCCGGCGCATCTCGTTGCTGGTCAGGGTGTAGATCAGAGGGTTCATAGCGGAGTTCAGCACGGCCAGAGCAAGGAACCACTCGGCCTTGTAGAGGATCGGGCAAGAGCGGATCTGGCACGCCACGTCGAGCAGAAGCAGGATGAAGAGCGGCGCCCAACACGCAATGAAGCAACTCAACACGATGATGACGGTCTTCAGTAGGGCCATGGACTTCTCCGAGCTCTTGTTGCTGCAGCGGCCGTTGGCGACCTTGCGGAAGACCAATTTGCGGCTCCGCGTGCGGACCAGGGCATAGATGCGGGCGTACAGGATGACGATGGCCATAAGGATGACGCTGAATACTGTGGTGCAGAAGAGGATGTAGGTCTTGTGGTAGAGAGGCAAGACGGTTGAGCACCTGTCCATGCTCTCGATGCAGTTCCAACCCATAATTGGTAAACCGCCCAAGATGGCAGCGATGAACCACACGGTGCTGATGAGCATAAAGACCCGGCAGGTCTTGCCATTGTTGTGGAGCTTCATCTTCAGCATAGTCAGGTGTCGCTCGATAGCAATGGCCAAGAGACTGAACACCGAAGCGGCCAGAGCCACGAACATACTCCCTTCCCTGAAGAACCACTGCGTCGGGGTCAACTTGTACGTGTTGGCTCCCGACAGCAAGATGTTCGCAGTGTACACCACCCCGGCCAGCAAGTCTGACAAGGCCAAGTTCCCGATGAAGTAGTACATGGGCTTGTGGAACTTCTTGGTCCTCCAAATGGTGAGGAGAACCAGAACATTTTCCAAGATGATGAAGCAGCAGACGATGATGAAGACGACAGAGTCCGCTCTGAGTCCCGGGTCCTTGTCGACCTTGCGGAATTTCCCAGTGAAGTTGTAGTGTCTGGCGATTAGGTCATCCATGGTTCGCACTGGCTTGGTAGTTTTAAATCCAACGTGCAACCCACCACAGGCCACAGAGGGGTGCTGGTGGACTTGGGAAGCTGGGTCTCCAGTTCTCCTCTTAGTATGATGTCATGTATGCAAGGTTTTCTCAAGTCAGGTAAAAATCCTTAGAGAGGATGAATGCGGTCCACAAATCCAACAACTGCATCATGAAAACACTAAAAGAAACAAATAACGGTCAATTAGACCACTAGCACGGTATATTGGTATAATGGCATATGATTAACTTTGTCATGACGTCAAACATATAAACACAGCTTCATTGAAAACTTGAAAGTGACAAAACAATTAGAAAACTAAAATATCAAAGCGAATGAGTGATTTACGGATCCAAAGCGAAGCTCATACATGAAAACGTTCGGTTAAGAAGTTTCAGAACACTGAAAACATTCGATAAATCACTTTAAATACTCCCGCGAAAATGTAGCCTAACGAATTCGAATGGCCAGAATTCTCTGCTGGAATTTCGGATTGTTTTTCTTAATACGAATGCGATCAATGTCAAATTCATACGACATGCCAAGAGATGCCACAACCAAGAGAAAAAAATAATTAAATAAATAAAGACGATTAAACTGCTAAGTCGTAAAACATCATTCTAAACAGCCAACTGGAAAAGTTAAATAAATTATGGTACTAATGCAAAATATTAAATGCTACTTATGTACCTTTTTTGTATTTAAAAATAAAAAAACTTTTTGTACACCAGAAAAAGTAACTTCACATGGAAATACGAGCGATTAATGCGCGCTAATTAATACGTGTCGAATTTTAAATGGGCTATTTGTTATTTGAATGCTCGATATCCCTTTGCGAATACTAATTTCCACACTGTCAAATTTGTACGGCATGACAAGAGATGCCACAATCGCAACGAGAAAGTCATAGCTCTTCGCGATCGAACTTGTATGTTACGCTAATATTTAAAAGCCATTCGCAATATTAGGAACTTTAATTATTTGTGAAACTTAATAAGACTCACTTACGGTTAAGATCGCTGTGGCTTGACATTTAGAAAGTTAAAGGTGGAAAAGAAGAGTTTCGCTCACCTTCAAATTCCAGACCAAACGTTTCCACCGTTTAATCCTGCAATATTGATGCAATATGGCCAGATATCAAAGGTGCAGAATTGATCGCATCGCTGGAGTCTCGGGTGGAGGACTGCAGGGTAATTTTTCTCTGACTGGAGAGAGACCCGAGAGCCAATTCTCCCCTCTCTGAAGTTCAGCCCACCGGTTTCAATGCCCTCCCCTTTCCTTCGGTCTCATTAGCCTCTTATTATTCCACAGCATCCAAAGCTCTCCAAGACATTCCAAAACAATATACTGGAAACAGGCTGGCATCAGTTCAAACACTGTATGAATAGCTCAAAGTGATAGCTTTCAAACATTAATCTCTACATGCAATAAAAAAAAAAACAGTTAGATATTGTCTCAGGGTTATATAAAAAATACCTGTGATATTTATATTTCAATAATCTTCATTATTTTTAAACATAGAGGTTTAAAATGAATAAATACAATTAGTAATACCATCATTATTAATGCACACACATAAAACAATAAAACGCTATTTATTAGTAAAATCATCATTATTTAATATGGAGGTGAAATATAATCTATCTATACATGAGAAATATTTATAAGTAGTCATACAAATGCAACTAATAATTAATCATGCTGTGTATGCATGCCTATATATATATATACATATATATATTTGCACAATTGCACAGTTTACTAATATTATTTGTATTTATTTATTATTGGTTAATAGTAATGATATAGAGGTTGAAAATAAACCATTTAATTGTTTACAGTTCATTATAAAAGTAGATCGGATTTGTGTTGTGTCAAATAAATAACATGCTAAATTCAGATTAACCCCATATCCCGTGTTCTTTTGTCTCTTCCTATGGGAATGTCCCAGCTGTGAACAGATTCACCCCAAACACCACGAGGCCAGGCCAAGCATGACCGCTCATCTACCCCCCATTTACCCTAATTTCAGCTCAGCCTTAATCGCATGTGCTGCCCGGTCTGTTCAGGTCTGCTGCCTCTCAGCGGCCCCTAAACCCCTAATACAGGTCCAGCAGCCCGCGCCTCCCATGCAGAGCGGAGGACTATTGTGAGGAAAGAGCTTTGATCTGTCAGGGGTTTACACCTCTGAGGAACATCTTCATAGCTGGATTAGTGGATGCTTTTAGGTAGGGGTGACCTGCATTTTGCGATACATGTTTTGGAGAAATTTGACCCCAAAAAGTATTAAGCCACAGTCATATCCATCAGGCCATCGAACCCTCCGCCCGTCCCTTTTTTCACCGAGGCTTGAGTAGTTACTAGGGAATTTTGGGTGATTGCTGGGGCACTGCTGATGTCTTTAAATGCTCATTGATTACAACAAATCCAGTGGTCTGATGACCGATCTCTGATTGAATGTCCACAAAACTGGAAGACTCTCTGAGTACTTAATTCTTAATAACGAGTCACTACCCAGCTCTCTGTGTTATTTATTTAGTCACAGAATCTTAAAGACACGTCCTCAAGAGCATTTGTTCTCTTTAAAGCGGCCTCTTCAAAGATCAGATCGAGAGGTCAAGGTTGCAAGGGGTCAAAGGTCACACGGCCGGCGCTGCTGTGAGAAACTCTGCAGCTGTATATTTTTGCGGAGCAACTTGGGGGGGTGGGAAGAGGACAAAGTTGAAGATGGAGCATTATTTTTAATGGTGTTCCTCTGACTTCACCTATGGTACGGTTTCACCGCTTCAGGAAAGCCAATAGTCCCATTGGGGGGGGTAAAAGAATTCGGTGTGTCTTCTAAGAAAGCGCTTCAAAACATTTCTGAGCACCGACGCGACACGTGATGCGTGTGCTGCGGTTACACTACATTTCACAGAGAGATTGTGACATTTGTTTCTTTCCTTTTCCCAGCCTTTCACCTAACGCGCCATGTGTTTCCTGTCAACGCCGCGCCCCATTCGTCCCCATGCCAACTATACGCGGATGAGTTTTCAGCTATCATGACGGACAATTAAAGAAACATTCCGTGGAAAGCGTCCAGAGAATCGTGCGCGATTCGCACATAAGTCAGTCAACACAAGATCTGTGAACTCTTCAGCACTTAGTATGCAAGAGTTTCCCCTACAGCTGCAGTTCACATTTCATGATCGCAAAACGTCACAATTAGAGCCAAACCGATGACTGGTGGAGCCAAAGGATGTTTGACCCACGCAGAAAATATCACAAATCCTGTTTCCATCACATGGAATTCAGGAGGGTTAAAAACAAATATGTGAAGCTCATATTATTATTTTTGTTCTGTAAAAAAAGTGTGTTAGAGCCTTTTATTTTTGTGGAATTTATAGAATTCACAATGACATTATAGGAAATAAATGTTCTTCAAACTTAGTTCATAGAATCAGTGTTTATGTATAAACATATTAATTTGTATTAATAATAAAATAAATATTAATAATAACAATAACAGCAACAATTTATTAAATGATGATTTATAAATAAATGTATACATTTTATTAATATCTTAGTATTATGACTATATAAATGTCTACATCAATTCATTTATTTAAATTTTGATAATAATTTGGTTAAAATTTATTTTAAAAGTGATAACAAGAACAACAACTGAACACGTAAACAATAATATGATGAATCCTCAATTATAAATAAATTAATTTAATTATTTAAATGTTATATAATAAAGGCTTAATTTAATTCTATAAATAATAATAAAAAACATTTAGGATATATTTAAATATTTATACATTTATAACAATAATAATACTACAACAACTAAACGTTTAAATAATATTATAACGAATAAATGTATTTTTATAAATAAAAAAAAAATACATTAATACCTATATATAATCATATAATAAATGTTTTAAGCAATTTAGTGTTTTTTTTATTAATTTTTTTATTCAGTAATAAAAATGACCTATAATCTTATTTTTTAAATATAAAATCTTACAAAATATTTGATAAAACATACATTATTAATATATTATATATTATATATATTAATTAGTGCTGTCAAAAGATTAATCGCGATTAATCGCATCCAAAATAAAAGTTTTTCTTTGCATAATATGTTTGTA
>JAUMHQ010000087.1:5281346-5297526 GCA_032361165.1 Enteromius paludinosus
TATCAAAAAGTAATCTTCAAACAGTGATCCATGCCTTTGTAACTACTCGTTTAGACTATTGCAATTCCCTTTATTATAGTGTTTCTCAGTCATCTCTTTCTCGTCTGCAGTGTGGCATAACGCAGCTGCTAGATTGCTCTCTGGCACCCATAGGTAGCCTACGTGCCAGTAATTCCAATTTTATCTTCATTGCATTGGCTACCAATTAAATAAAGGATTGATTTTAAAATTCTCTTATTTGTTTTTAAAGCTCTTTAATAATCTGGCCCCTCAGTACCTTACAGACTTGCTCCATCCATACACTCCTTCAAGAGCTTTGAGATCTAGTGACCTTGGTCTACTTGTTGTGCCTAGATCTAGACTCAAAAAACGTGGAGCTACTGTTGGTCCGAAACTCTGGAACAACCTACCACTTGATATTAGATTAGCTCCCTCTATCTCTGCCTTCAAGTCTGTCCTAAAGACCCATCTCTTTTCTCTTGCTTTTAATACTCTTTGAACTTCATTCTACTGCTGTTTCATGTTGCTTTTATTTTTGTCATATTCTTGTGCTTTTATGTCTGAGCGTTTTTCTTATTTTACTATGTTCAGCACTTTGGTCAACTCTGGTTGTTTTTAAATGTGCTCTATAAATAAACATTGTATTGTATTGTATTGAAGTATTTTAGCCAAAGTTAAAACTTCTAAAGCCTGACCGACTTCCATACTTGCTGAGCACAAAAGATATTTTGACTAATGATTTAACTGTTTCTGTTCGTACAATTAAAGTCAGAGGGGTCCAAAAAAAAAAAAAAAACCACTGGAGCTCACTGACTTGCATTGTGTGGACAAAAACATTTTTCATGCTCAGAAGACATTTTTTTTAAACGGCACACTAGAAAATGCAGAGCTCCATAATGATACTCAGAATTTGTTTCCACAACGTATTGGTTTGTGTCCATGTTTAAGTCGTACGTACGGATGCAGAACTAACCGGTTCCCTTGTTTAGGTAAACTGAAAACATGCCTGTTTCCTTGTTTTAGTTTCATTTGACCCAATGGCCACAGTTCAACTAAAACAAAAGAGCTAATGAATAATTTTGGCGTGCAATATCTTGTGATGTGATGTGCAGGTCCCTTAAAAACTCTCTTAAAGGTATAGCTCACCCAAAAAGGGAAATTCTGTCATTAGTAACTCACCCTCATGCCGTCTGAAACCCGTAAGACCTTCGTTCAACATAAAAATAGGGAAATTCTTTCTGACCCTTTATAGACACAAAGAGAACTGAAACGCTCAAGGCCCAGAAAAGACATCAATAAAATAGTCCGTGTAGCATCCGTTGTAATCTTATGTAGCTACAAAAGTACTTTTTGTGCACAAAGAAAACAATAAGACCAATTTCTTCTCTTCCGTGTCAGTCAGCATGCATTCACCAGAGTAAAATGAGGATGACAGTGTTTTTATTTTTAATTGAACTCTCCCTGCTGAGTCATCTAGGTCTCGAGTTGACCTCAGTAACCAAGTAGGTTAGGGGTCTCCGAACCTGCTCCAGGAGGGCCACTGTCCCGCAGAGCGGAGCTCCAGCCCTAATTAAACACACCTGGACCAGCTAATCAAGCTCTCCTGGTTCGCTAGAAACTTTCATGCAAATGTTTTGGAGATCGTTGGCCCTCCAGGAGCATGATTGGACACCCCTGGCCTCGGACGACTTCTGTGTGTTTGTTCATATCTCACTGATACAACACTTTGTTGTGTCAGCTGTGCAGCACTCTAGTGTTCAGAATGATGTCATGCTTACTGAATAACAGGAAGCACCTTGTCGGTGGCTAAACGGAGCTGGCTGCTCGTGAACCGATGCAAAATAAGAGCTGGTGTGAGTAAATAAAGGATGAACGTGGTTGCATTTTCCTCCTTAGCTGTACAACTTCGGGGAGACGGTGTCTATTGTGTTTTGGACGGACACATGGAGACCTGAGAGCTTCTACGATAAGATCAAGAAGAACAGGGATATGGGCCTGCACACGCTGTGCCTGCTGGGTAAGCACTGTCTTTGAGTTTTTGTGAATGAGAGGGTCTAATTAGAGGGTTATATGATGTCGCAGGTCCCTTGGCTCACGTCTTCAAGCATGTATGTGTGTTGCATCTTTAACAGTCACTGTAGCAATGAATGCGTCAAAACCAGATGAGACGAATCCCGGATTTTGACGGCCCGGATTTCCCTTCAGGGCGCACATTAAAATCGGGCCCCCTTTGCAAATGCTCTGGTACCCCCCAAGGCAGATGGTCGCAAATAATTTACGTTTATATCCGTGTGCCGTGGAGATTTCCAGCCAACTCTTAATAAACCCCCGTTTTTCCAAGGCACCAGTGGGATTTCCCTTTGGAAGGCGTCTTCGGTAATGAATGTTGGTAAAAAATCGTTGTCTGCTGGATGGGGTCGTGTCTCATTGGCTGGCGGGACAGAGGGGGAGGGGCGGGAGTTCCCAGGTGCTTCCCAGCTGAGTCGTCGCAGAGCAAGAGCGAGGACAAAAATGAGCAAGAGAGGGATCAGGGTTATTAACCTCATTATTCAAAAGCAAACAGAGGAAGGCGGGTATCGGACACCTCCCCGTCCACCCTTGGCCGCAAGCGCGCTCATCTAACACAATAACCTGCAGACACAACAAAAGCACACACACAGACAAAACACAGGGACCATACACTGCATCCATTCATCATAACGTTGCTAACAAGACGTGGGCTATTCATCAAGCTGGCAAATATTGGTCAATTTATTTGCTGGTGTTTCTAAATTAAATGCAAAACTAAAATTTGATTTGTAATTCCCAAAAAGTCCGAGACAGTGTCTTATTTCTTACTTCAGCTTTTGATTCACTACACTGCTCCTCCAACCACTTTTTCCTTTTTTCAAAGTGATTTTGTTTTACAAATATCATTAATATCATCAATTCTGATTCAGATTTGTCCTTTTTTTTTACAGATTTGTATTATTATTATTTTTTTTTTAAGTATCATTAATTACTATTTTCTGGGTTCTTTTTTTGTCAAAAATCATTTATTAATCAATTATCATTCAATAAATTTTTTCATAAATTCTGGATTTGCTGGGGGAGTGGGTGTTTGTTTTGTTTTTGTGTAAAATATTGCTGTTTTTTAAAAAATAATACATTTTATGTGAGGTTTTCTGGTTTCTAGCTCGCTCATTATCAGTGTTGGGGGTAACGCATTACAAGTAACGCGAGTAACTAGTAAAGTAACACTTTTCTTTTTAATTTTACAGTAATATAACTGAGTAAATTCTTCAAAAAAGTAATGAAAGTTACTTTTTTTTCTTATTTATTGACTGATAAGTCAATACAGAGGCATTGTGTGCCTTAATGTGCATGTGCATTAATTCACATCACTCTCAAAAAACAGATTTGGTAGTCATCAAAATGAATTAAAATAAACTCAGAATATGATGCAAACCTGCAATAATTAAATGTTAAATTACACAAATGTATCTAATCCCATTTTCTTAACCAATGTCTTTACTGCTGACCTTATTATTATTGCTTCTCCTGTATTCTACTTTACTGATGTGAATTTACTTTTTCTTCTTCAGCCTGAGGTTTATTCGTGACACTTTTTGCTATAAATAGAAATTCTTATATTAAAAAACAAACATTCAGACTCTGCCCATGTTTAAAAAGTAATGGGAAAGTAATGCAAAAGTAACATATTGCATTACTTTCCATAAAAAGTAACTTTTATTTAAATACGTTAGATTTACATACTTTTCCGCTGTTCTAAAATGCATGCGAAACAGTTTTGATACCAAATTTCCATTCATAAAGTAAGCAGGAAACAAATATATTGTCCCATTTTGCTGTCGCTGAAGTTTAGCCTTGAACCCATTATTTATGAGCATTTGGAGGTTAACACAGACACTTTCAGTGCAGAACATGACCGGTCGTGATTTGTACATTTGTCTTTGTTCTCAATATGAGGCCCTCTCAGGTGCAGTCTGAGAATGTACTCACGCTCCAGACTGCGTGGGGTTAACAGCCCCAGATGGAGGGGCGACCTACTATTTATGATGTGACAGTAACATCCAGAGAGGCCTAGTTTTTAAAACCCAAGCTCATTGTATCGTACGACACTTACAACTCCCTTGTTTCGCAGATATCAAAGTCAAAGAGCAGTCCATGGAGAATTTAATGAGGTAAGACTCTCACTTTCTGATTTTCTGTGGGGTTGTGCTGATTTATATCTAGTCTGTGGTGCTTCTCCGGGAGGGTCGTTTTGTGGTTTCCAGCAGACACTGAGTTAACATTCATGCGAGTTGCTGGGGGGCTGGCTGGTTGAGTTGGGAAAAAAATAACAAAAGTAAAAACCGTGGCAGCTTGTTTGACTTGGACGCATGATATGTTATCATGGACCTTCCCTGGTCCGCCTCCAGAACTGCCATGGTATAATTTTCCCATCTCAAGCCTTCAGAAATATGTTTTATCGGCAATCGTCTGCCTTCAAACTTGAACTCGAAGTCTTTCCGAAAAACCTTCACTGGTGTTGAATTATTTCTTGTCGTAGAAGACGGTTGTTAACTCCTTGCTCTCTCGATGGTGTCCTGTAATTATCTCCCCCCTTGGTCATGCACTTTGTGTAATTTTATATCCAATCCGCATAAACCCCAAATGGGTTTAGTGTTCCACTATGTACGCTATAAGGAGACGAGCATTAGGCCTGGTGCGTGCTCCCTGTTCAAGGCTGGAAAGTGTGCTAATGTCTCCCAGATTTATTGGCACTGTTGTACCATTACTCGGAAATGGAATAACCATATGCTGCATGATTTTGGTCACAGTCAGATGCTTGTCCAGTGAGGTTGGTGCCCTTCACTGTAGGGAGGGGGAAAACAGCCCGAAAAAGAAAATTCAAAGCATGTCTCCAACTTCCTTAAGTGGACTGATTTCATCAAGGAAGGACCTTGTTTGTGCATTAATGGCTAATGCACCTTAAGTAAAGCATTCAGAGTATTTCTCTTTAAAGCTCAGCTGTTTTAATTGCATTAATGGCCACCTACTTGCTCAATCTCCTGGGACCGCCTTAAAGGATCAGTTCACACCTGAATTAAACTTTCCTAACAATTTACTCACCCCCATGTCTTCCAAGATGTTCATCTTTTTATTTCTTCAGTCAAAAAAGAAAACGAGCAGGATTCTTCTCCATATAGTGGGCTTCCGACGGGGTTTGTACAGTATGTCAACATTTTTAGCGCATCTTCCAGTCAGCGAATAAGATTTTAACCACAGATGCTCAACTTGAACTAGCTCTGCGTCCTTAATTTCAAGCATCATGTAGTCTTGTTGGAGAGCTTACATTTAAAGGCGTGCACACACCGGGAGGAATATCGTGCACGAATATCATCATCGTTTTTCGCTGACGATGAAAAACAGAAATACAAGGTGGCGCTGCACAACTTTTTATGCTTCTGACACTCGCTGGTCACCCAGAAGTATGATTATGTCGTGGCCACGAGATCGTTTTTTCGAGGTAACAACATCCTTATGTTGTGGCCACGAGAAAAATATGTCGTTCCCTCAACATAAGAAGTCGTGGCCACGAGTTTATTGCATAAACAAACCTTAGTAACCCGGGATTATCAGAGATGAATTTTTATTACATTAGACATTTAATTTACTATTTGTATATTCTATACTATTTGTATAATCTTCTATTATATTAACTTGTTAGGGTTATATTTTGATATTTATTTCATATATTTATTTCCTGAGAGGGGTGCGTGCGCTGGGAGAACAAGAGCTCGCACTCGCGCGGCACTACCAGAGACTCGCTGAGGTTTGTCTAATAAGTCGCTAGATTTTAATCAAAGAACCGGCTTTACTGATGCGACGCGCATGATATATAGTTCGATATATATCGCCCAGCCCTAGGACTCATAATCAAAGAAATCCCAAATAGGGCCGCTTTCCTCCAACTTTTCGCTGCAGCCATCACACTAGCCGGCGTGTGTCCTTCGTAAACGAAGGACGTTTTTGCTATAATATTAGTTCGTTAGTTCGTTTTGTATACACACAAAACAGTTTCAGTTAGTTTTAGTTTTTATTTTTATTTCAGTTAACGAAAATGCTTTTTCAATTCTACTTTTAGTTTTTTCATTCGTTTTCGTTAACTATAATCACCTTGCGGAGTTGCATCTTCTTCATCTACTTCATTTGTGTGCTCGGCAAGACCGGTTTGTGCTTGAGCGTCACCAAGCCATGTACTGTAGCTTCAGCAGTTAGGCACATGAACAAAGGCGGCAAGTTTACCAATCCTCTCTCTTTCTAGGGGTCGAAAGATTTACGAGCCTCCCAGGTACATGACTGTCGCTCAGGCAGCTGAGCAGCTCCTGGAGATACTGCAGAACCGACGGGATCGAGGCGAGGAACTGGGTAACTCTTGCAAACCTTTTTAAATTGCATGAAAACCTTTTGTGGACTTTGTGGTTAAACCATCCGGACGTCTGGCCAACTCTGGCAAGCATTGATGGAAAATTGGATTAGATTTGATTGAAAGCTTTGTGAGCTTTGGTTTCATGGTTTATCCGGTGTTCTTTTCTTTTAACGCAGCAATGACTGAAGACACAGTGTGTGTCGGCCTGGCTCGGGTCGGGGCCGAGGACCAGTCCATCCGTTCTGGGACGCTGCAAGAGTTGGCGTCCAGTGACCTGGGAGGACCACTTCACACAATGGTCATCAGCGGACACCTTCACCCTCTAGAGGTGGACATGTTGAAACTCTTCAGCGGTCCTGAAGGGTTGAAGACCTTGAAGATGACCGATAGTTCCACATACGTTTCTTGATCTCCAAGAAGCTTGTGCTCCTCAAAAAGAAAAAAAAAGTTCACTTTCTAATGCTCCTGGGTTTTTTTTTAAATGAAAAGCCAGTCCATGTGAGAGCTGCCGGAGATTCAGGAGAGCATGCAAATGACAAAATTGTTATTCCAGATCAAATTTGACCACTTTAACCTTTAAGCACTGGTCAGGCTAGGGTTGCAATTCATTACAAAATTCTGATTGGGAGTTGGATGATTATTTTGACGTGTGGCAAGTCATGTTCTTGCCCTCAAAAAAGTAAATGATGGAATTATAATAGAGGAAATGGAAAAGGTTATTGTGGACCAACTGCATATGGGTTGCATTAGTGCCACTGAAATTGAGCTTTCTTCGAAATTGGCATGATGTTTCCGTACCAAGAGCCTTTCTTAATGGAGCTTTCTCAGTAAGAATGTAAATAAGATGAAAGCAGATACTGAGATTCCTTTGAGCGTGTCATAATGGATGAAGATTGATTTTTCGTACAATAAAGACACTCATTTCGTCGCCACTGATCACATCAACGCCCTACATGTGGTTTGACTGTTTTCATCTACATCTGTGGTTTTGTTTGTAGCCTCTCATTTCATTTCTGTCAGCATGAGTTGCATATAAAGCGAACAAAGCTATTGTCAGTAAGTGGTGCCTCTGCTTTATTTATACAAAGACAAATTTGCGTTCACGTGTTGCATTTAGAGACGATTGGGTTTACAGATCTGCGTCTGGTTTATACTGCCTTCGAAGTACAAAGCCTTTCATTAAAGATTTACTGGTTCAAGTGAAGGATATGTACCGTTTGCCACACCTTTGATATAAAAACCTAAGTTCCTGTTTATGTAATAGACTTTGTTTTAAGAATATTATACATTATCTGCCTCGAAGACATCAACCAAGACATGCATCTTATGTCTGCAGTAGCTCATTCATGTTTTTAGAGATATCAGAAGGTTCCCAGCCTAAGGAACAAGTGGATAGTATATTTTCAATGGCGTCCCAGATCACATCAGAGGATTGGTCGGACCATTTTGTTTTGTTAAGGAGGCATGGAGAGTTCACGCTTGTTGAAAGTTGAAGCGGTACTTGATCCGACTGCTGCAGCATCCCAAACTACAAGTAAATGATTTCATATTGCTTTGTTTGGAAATGAACATTTTATTTTTGATAAGGAGGGGGTGTGGATATGGTTTGCTATGCCATTAGCCAATGATAACAGCAGCCAAAGCCTTAAAGGACCTGCCCTTTAAAAAGTTTTGGACAGAGGGTTAGAAGGAGGGTTGATGATACCTTTTCTATATATTTGTTTTTTTGAAAAAAAAAAATTAATAAAAAAATGGCAAACGAAGTTCAACATCTGGTTTAACACTTATATAACAATACCTCAAAACTCTCCATGCTTTAAAACCTTCTTAAATGTAGGTGTAAACGTTCAGCTGGCCTTTCTTCAACCTTATTCTAGAGCAGAAGTCATTTTATTTTTAAGTGCAGCTGAAAACGCCAAGTAAAAGATGTTTTTATACTGAGAAATTCACTGGAGGAAATCTCGATCAATTTTAAACTGGTAAAAGGCCTGTGTGTCTAGACAGGATCAGTCTTGATAAACTATTTCCACCTATTACTTGAAAGGAAATAACGAGTTATAAGCTCTGCAGATATGTTGGACTTGCTTCCTAATGCTTGTACCTTATTGTGCACTCGTGGAGAAATCATGGAGCATACCAATTTTACACCATGCATAAACGGCAAAGCCAAATGCAAAGGAATGTTTTAATTGTAGACAGAACTCAACTTCATAAAGATCCAGTTTTCATCGCATTCATGTTGACCATCAAACATGACGGTCCAAGCGATTGTCCAAGATCATTTTTAAAAAGGCACTTAAGAAATGCAGACAAATATTTATGTTTACATAATGGCATTGGCGAACAAATTCTGCACCTCTTTACAACCGAAAAACAAAGCAGGTGATGAAAAAAGAAAAAAAATTGAATCACATACTGCTATTTTTTTTTTTTACAAATGTCCACTGAACTCCACATACATACCACCGATAATTAAAATCCCATTCTGATGATGGGAAAGGTCAGCAATTATTAGGGGAAAAAAAACGTTTGATGGGATCATAAAAATCAAAAAGGGAAGTTCAAAAACCAAAAGTTCAAATGATCGAGAGGGTGCACTAATGTTGCAAGTTCTTGTTTCCCTCAAGAACATCACATTGTAATAGCTGGTCAGTTGTTTTCTGGCAAGAGTGGAGTCAGACTGCTGGACTGCACCAGCTCCATCTTGATCCAAGATGGAAGTGGAGCGACAGAAACCCAAAAAGAGATGGGTCGAGGAGGAGAGTTTCCCCACAGCAGCACAGTAGGCCTTTGGTCCCAGGACTCCCAAAGATCAGGAGAAGTGTGGCGCAATTCTACATAGCTGCCACGTCAATCTGAACATAAAGTTGTCTGACGCCAACCTGGGCACAGGGCAGAGAAGATCATGTAATGGACACTTTGAAACATCTCTCAACGAGCGAGATGAAGTTCATACAGCTGTGTTTTCAAACAAACAGTCCTCACCTGTGTAAAAATGTTGTGCGTTTGGCTGAGAATCCATCTAGAGTCTGCGTCAGGCGCCACCAGGAGTTTGAGTGTACCAATGTAGACGTCTGTGCACAGGGTCCAGAAGTGAGGTTCTTGGAGGTTATAGACACCCTGAAGCTGCTGGACCTGCAGGGAACAGTAGAAGTTAGAGGGTTCTGCTGCTCAACAGGGAGCTTGGATAATCTAGAACAGTTTTAGGCAAAAATCTGGAACTGCCATCTAGCAACAAGATGAAGATTGAGGTTCTGACTCTCAATGAAGGGTCCAGTGCCCATTCTTCTGGTTAGCTAGTTACATTCCAGGACAACTTGGGCCCTGTTTACACCTGGTTATCACAATGCGTTTTAGACGAGGAAACAAAGTATTTTAATTGGTTTCTTCTGTCGGCCACTTATGTCCAGATTTTATTTGAGAGGAGGGTGGCTGTCTGGTTGGATGCATTCGACTACATCTGGACTACACCTTAATTTGGTGTAATAATATAGGGATGGTACAATTCACAGATCTACATTGGTGCAATCGCAATACGTTTTTTCTGGTTAAAACTGATGTATTTATATGTAATTAGTAGATGCGCTATACAGTAGCCAACATTTGAAGTGGAACGAACCCTTTCCATCAAATTTGACCTAAAAGCCTACTTTTGGCTTTGAACATCTTTGATGAACTTTTTTGATCCACTTTGAATGCGGACTACTGTAGTTTTATTATTTAGAAAGTCACTAATCATTGGTGACCAGTATTTCATATGTGGATTAATTTGTCCTCTCTGAACCGTTTCTACTGCTACTACAAAAATAGGACCTACCCCAAGACTGTCCTGTGAGTCACACAGAATATAGACTAACATGTCTGTTTGTCTGAACCAAAGAAATAAAAGCGAACCATCTTTACCATATTGAATTGCGCAGCATTATATTTTTTCCATTGTATTGTAATGCATTCAATCGTATTGTGTGGCATTACATCAAAAACAGATTATACTGCATTGTTATAGAGGCGTATCGTTGATGCGCATCACATCAGACTATAAAGACGCACATCGTTAGTGTTTAGCATTGTCCACTTGAAAACGCACCAGGAGTAACCAGTGCGTTGGCTACTCTTCCAGTTGATAACCCAGGTTTACACTCTGAGCAAGTAGCCAGATTTCATAAATAGGATCCAGAAGATGGAAGTGACTCACCCTTTGGTAGCATTCGGGAAGGGTATGGTCCAGAGAAGGAGGCGTCCGTTGCATCAAGATCCCAATGGATTCCCTGAGCAGAGGAACCACGCTGTGGGAAAGAGAGAGGCGAGAAATAAGTCGCCGTTCTGTGAGACATGAGCTCAATGGAGCGCCAAGTCCTAGGCAAACTCTGGCAACAGGAAGGGACGCCACTCATAAAGACGTCATCGGTTATGAATCAGTTAGTGACCTAACAGCTTGACAACAACGCGTTATAAGCTGAGGATCGGAAATTCTGTCATTATTAGGGACAAACAAGAACTCTTTTCATTCGGATTATTTCAGGGCAAGCTTCATGTGGTCCAACATAAACGTGCCCATCTTATGGTTGGGGTGGAGTAACGGAGAGCTGTGCTGATGTCATTCCAACAGCTGTAGTGCGTGTGAGCCGGCGAACAACCCCTAGCACACCAGGATTGACATCCAAGCCCATTCGTTCTGCTGAAAAATCACTTGGCAGAAACGGCTGACCGGTTAAGAAGGGACTAGGACTATTTCTCTCCTAACCAGTCAGCCGTTTCTGCCCCATCAAAGCTCAGTCTTGGCTAGGCCAGCATCTTACAAAGTCATCAGCGCTCCTTGAAACATTCGAGGCCTGACCACTGCTCCATCTGGGAACCATTAGAGGGTTCCTTGGTTTGGACTTTTTTCCCCTGGTCCCTAATCAACTCTATCACCCCCATGTTCTCCTGAACTCCTCCCTGAAACCCCAGCCCAAAGTGGAGAAGCTGATCGTTGTCTCATCTGAACTGTGGCATAAAAGACACGTTTCACAACATTTGACCTTTCTAAACACTCTGCAACTGCAACAATGTGTGCCTTCAAAATATTTTGTTTTGATCAAACTTAAAAAAACGGCAATCATGTTACAGTACGTGCAAGGCTGTCCTGACCCGTGAGGTTTCAGAAATTCACTACCCTATATTGAGGGTAATATCAATATAAGCACTATGCTCCAGACCAATCTGTAGTGATAGTGACTACTCAGCACTCTTTGCGGTCAGGTAACATTAGGTGATGTGCTTAAAGTGCAACGCATGCAAGCGTTTCAGTTCAATACCTCCCTCAAGATGACTGTGGTTTACAAAGCAATGTTTATGAGCAAACAAGCTTGTAATCCATACAAAAGTCATATAGGAACATGAAACAGGAGCCTGATTGGTCTGTCTTGTTCCTGTTTAGAACTATTAGCTTTAGTACACCTAAAAAAATGAAATGTATCAACAAATTAGTTTAGACAAATGTTTAGCCCTATTGCCCTCATTAGTTTATGGAAATGGTTATAGTAAATGGTCCAGCAACTGAAAAACTGAAAAATAATTATATATATATATATATAAAATAATAATAATAACAACAACAACATGAAAAAGCAATAAACAAATTATATATATATAATTATATGAAATAAAAATACTGTAATATTAAAAATATTAATTTATAATATTTTATATATCATATATTGAACATTATATATGATTACTCCTTGTAGTCTCTCAATTAAAAAGTTATAAAAGCTATATAAAAATTTACAAGCTTTCCATTGATAAATGTTTTGTTAGGAAAGTATTTGGCAGAGATAAACCCATTTCCAAAAGCTGGAATGTGAGGGTGCAAAAAAATAAAATAAAATAAATAAATAAATAAATAAAAATCTAAATACTAAGAAAATCGCCTTTAAAGATGTCCAAATGAAGTTCTTAGCAATGCATGTTCCTAATCAAAAAATATAATATATTTATGGTTCGAAATTTACAAAAGATGTTCATGGAATATGATATTTACCTAATATCCTAATGATTTATTTGCATACAAAAAGAAAAAAATATTTCTAACCATACAATGTATTTTTGGCTATTGCTATAAATATTTCCCAGTGATTTAAGACTGGTTTTATGGTCCAGGGTCATACATATATATATATATGAAAAATAATGTTTAAATAGTGTAAATATACAATGTAGCATGTCATACTGCCAAACTTCTTAACTTTCTGAAGGTTTTTCTATAATTACCATACGTTTCTATCAGCATTTACTGAGACAAGGCATCGTAAATCTGGCCCCTGTGCATTCCTCTCAGTAACCGGTGTGTTTGTCCCTCTTTTGGACAATAAAATGAAAACAGGAAAGTACTGGATGAGGGTACCTCAGACCTCTGACATCATACTATTGTTCCACACCTTCCTGTTCGGTGAAACAGAGGCGCTCTTACTCACCGTTCACTGGCTCTTGACGGCTAACCTGTCTCGAAAACTCTGTAATGCAGTTACAGGAGTGACTCAGCTGGCTGAAACACAATTACGTGCGAGCATCAAGGTTAAGCTGGCAAGTGACACAAACGAAAAGTCACCATCCAGGTCAGGGTGACAATCAGGATAAAATATTTCTGCAAGGACGCTAGTGATCACCTATGGACTCTACTGGAAACCAGGAAAACATCTTGGAGTCACGTGGCACGAGGCAGTGAGTCGTAAAAGCACACTTCTAAACCAGATGGAAATGATTGGTTATCACGCCCAGACAACCTGAGCACATAAATGGAGCACAGAAATATTTACGACACCAGAAACACAGCAAAAATTAGGAGACTGTAGTGAGGTCTGGGTCTGAAACAGCAGCGGGAATTACAACAGGTACATTTAGCTTGAGATTTATATGCAATAGGACCTAACAAACTTTTCCATTTCTAGGGCAAGCAGTTACTGGGATTGCACCACAAAAAGCTTTAGACACTTTCCTGCTAGGAACCAACTGCACTCAAGCTACGGCCATGACCACAGGATTGTACAGCTATTAGGCCTTGTGCATAAAACATTTGCTTGGATTCAAGAGCTCGTTTTAGAGTTTGAGAGTCTGCAAACGCTCAAACATCTTCTGAACAGCTCTACTTTCACCCCACATAGCTGATGCCGATGGTCACAAAAGGTCCAGTCTGAATGTAGAAAACAATTGGTGTAAAACCTCAACCTCAAAAATCGAAAGAATATTTTAAAAAAAAAGTTACATTATTTTCATAATTAAGGTAATTTTCCAAATAATTCACCTTATTGTAAAGCATCCCATCATTCTTCATTAATTTCTTATCAAAGCAAGTCATTTATGTTGATACAGAAAAAAAAAAAATCTAAAAATATTAGAAATCGAATTTCAACTACAACAAGTGTAGGAATATATATAGTATATTTTCCCACTTTAAATAATAATTAGTTTTACTTTTACATAAATATAGAATAAGCTAATGAATAATAAGCATTTTTAATACATGTATGTTTTTCTTTTTTTATTATTACATACAATTTCATTCTGTGTGACCCTGGACCACAAACCAGTCATAAAGTAGCACAGGTATGTTTGTAGCAATAGCCAAAAATGCATTGTTTTTAAAATTATTGATTTTTGGCAAAAAAATCATTAGGATATTAAGCAAAGATCACGTTCCGTGAAGATATTTTGTAAATGTCCTACCGTAAATATATCAAAACTTAATTTTTAAATATGCATTGATAAGAACTTCATTTGGACGACTTTAAAAGGCGATTTTCTCATTATTTTGATTTTTGTCAAAAAGTAGTATCTCAACCAAATATGTGCTATCCTAATATACCATTATTCCTAATAAATATTGTAAAGCTTATTTATTCAGCTTTCAAGTTATTTATAAATCAGTTTAAAAACATTTACACTTATGACTGGATTTGTGGTCCAGGGTCACATATATCTAATAAAATACAACTTATATAACTTACAACTTTATATATATATATATATATAATTTCAATTATTATTTTGTTTTCAATCGTTTGAGAGATTCACCAAATAGATTTAAAAAGGGGCTTAAAAATCGGTTTGGAGCTACAATATATATTTTAATTTCATACTAACTGACCAAACTAAAACGAAATCAATTCAAGTAGCTCAAACAATCACCTGCAATTAGAGAAAATGAAGCAAAACCCAATAGAAACGAGAAACTTTATTTAATGCAGGGCATTAAATAAAGGGTTTCATGTATATGTGGCTCACCTGCACCAATAATCTGTAAATTAGCATTCTAAAAAAACATATAGTGTTAAGTAGCTAGAAACTAGTTTAACACTTAAGCGCGTTTATGTAAAAAAAAAAATATATATATATACAGTAGATCAATGAATAACACAGTAACACCCGACAAAAGCGGCTTTGGGGAGGTGTTTAAATACATTTGCACTGAGGCCTGACAAATGAATCCGTCCTCAAAGGCCCAGCTTAGTACGGCCAGAACAAATGTTAATTACTGTAACATTCTTAACTCGCCCATTCCTCTGGCTTCAGGCTGGGACCCAAAGCGATTAGTGGTCTTTTGGAAGACTCGGGTGGTGGGGGACTGCTGTAGGTCACAGCAGCAGGACTCCTCCACTCCCTCCAGCTAATCACAGGTTAGCGGGACAGACCCAGCCGCTGCAGCCATACCCAGAGATCCCCCTAGAACAAGCCTACCACACCCAGAGAGGCCTTAGCTAAACACGCCCAGGTTAGCTTACAGCAGGGGGTCTTGTGCCGAGAGTCCCGCGCAAATGTGTCACGCCTCAGGTACGGCTGATGAAGGAGAAGTCCATCATCCTAGCAAAACAAAAAGGTCAAACATCCCAAAGGCGAGCAAAACGGCTGGATCAAAACGAGGCGCTCTCCTGAGAATATTAATCTCACAATGAGGGGTACATGGGAAAAATGCTGTCCAAACAAAGCAGAGTCCATCTTAACGATCAAATGAAGAACCACAGACATTCCACGCGGCCAATTATGGTCTATCTCTCTCAAGGCTCGAGCGATAAATGATTCCGCTGCGCCAGACGTACACAGACACAAAGTTCAAATGCGTAAGAGAGTCTAGAGTTGCAGATGAACTCATGCTTGGGTCCACAGTACCATCTTTCACACTAGCGTATCGTGTGTTTAATAAATCTAGAACAGCCATGCTTCCCCAAACACATTAAGACCAGTTCTGGAGAACACATCATTTTTCTTGGGCGATGTCTGGAGTAGCATACTACTATTTCTGCAATATACGGTAGATACAGTGTACTTAGTATGCACATTTTGAACCCTTTAAGTACCATTGATATAGTATACAGTTTGGCAAAATGCCATAATTTTATCCTACAATGTACTGCATGGTACACAATAAATAAATATATTGTTGCACCAAAAAAATGTGCTGGGTAAATAAGTTTGTGCACCAACATGGTTGACCGCTGTTAATGCACAATCACCGTTTTAGGCTGACTAACTAATTTTTAGGCTATGTGCCGCCAGTTTCAGAGCGAAAAATTGTGACATTTAGGCTCCATCCACACGAAGCCGGTGCGTTCCCTATCCGATAATTTTTTTCCCTCGTTCTAAAAAAAAATTGCGTAAACACGAATCCACTGAAAACGGTGTAGTATATAAGCCAGACCAGTGTGGGGTGCTTTAATTCTGCCATAGAGATACACTATAAACGGAGAAGAAGACTTTGAGCATGCGCATAACCTTGCGCGCTGTATACGA
>JAUMHQ010000087.1:5312402-5329436 GCA_032361165.1 Enteromius paludinosus
TGAGACTCACAGTATGTTATGTCCATGTACTGAACTGTTATTATTCAACCATGCCAAGGTCAATTCAGTTTTCCACTCTATGGCACCTTTAAGTGCATGCACTGAGACGGGAGATGCATATCAACTCGTCTTAAGGGAAGAACATAGTGGAATATGGAAAAACGGTGGCGTTTTCCTTTAAGAACTTGAGAAATGAATCATGGTTATTACGCTTTAACTACAATAAAACTATGGTAAATTTTCATAAGGGCTAAATTTTACCAAATTCGACAAGAAAAAAATAGCTTAAATCTAAACTAGTCATAAAATATCATTTTAGATATCACTTCATTATTAGAGTGTCCACCAGTGTTTCCTTCACGAACAAACAACTCTTATGAAGCAGTTCTTTTTAATCACTGAATAAATGCGTTGAACTCTTATCTGTTTGACTCATGAGCCATTGAGGAATTTCGCGAGTCATTTTTAGTTTCGAAAAGAACCAGGAATTGTTACTCCAAGTACAGCCTAAACAACCATTTGTATTACGCAATACTAGAATTTGTCAAATGAAAAAAGTCTAGATGTTTGATTCTTGTGGCCAGTGGCTTTCATGTTGTCTGAAGCTCTGATAAAAACTAGATAAGATGAATCACCGTTGAAGCGTTCCTTCAGATATGAGTCACTTCTAAGAATGAGATGTCACCAAACAGAACAAGCATGAGATGTTCTTGACCATCATCCAATTACTCTGATAGTAGGTTCACAAGGATGGCACTTACACCGCTAACACACGATTCTCACATTATCGCCATGTTCAAAAACACTTCAAGTACAATAGGCATAAGGACGTGGTAAGTGTTCTACTGGAAAACCCTTACAAATCAGGATTTCAGTTCGTCGTTCATCACTTTTATTACCCACACGTACTCAAACAATCGCCTCTTTGGAAACATTTGTGAGGTATGGTGTCAAAACAAAGACAAATATTAGCACAAGTATGATAAAATACTGCCCTTTTTGTCAAGCAAGAACATTACTTGCTGCTGGTTCTTCAATAAGATTGTACTAAATTTAATATAAGGAGGTTAAAAAAAGAAACGAGTGTGTGGCCCTCCATCTTTCTGAGAGAACACAGCTCCATTCACACCTTTGCTTCTCCTCCTTTTCCCTGTGGAACATGAAAACACGACCCACCCCCCCTTTCCTATTGCTTCTGGATGGTCACCATGGCAACAGCCTTATATAGCAGCCCTGACAAAAAAAAATCAATATAAGACACTAAAAAAGGAGCGAGGAACTCGATTTCGAATCATTTGATTTGCAGCCCAAAATAAATGGGAACTAGATGGGGGTGTTACTCAGAAGGTCTGATTGGACTTGCACAGATGTGGTTTATTTTTGGAAAGTGTGCTAGTTCTTGCTTTGAGCAACTTCCTGTCTTGTTGGAATTTTGGAAATGGCTTGCTGTGGGAGTGCGTCTTTCCAAACCTTCTTGAATTGAAAGTAAAACGGCAGGGAAAAATAATGCAATATCAAAAGAGAAAGTGACGCTTTAAAAGACGCTGTGGATTCCTGTAAAATTTCCCTGGATTTTCCCATAAAAACACTTTCCCAGATCAAATGACATAAAGCTGCTAGTTTAATAAATATTAAAATGAAAGCCTTTGACAAAACATCACACATAATTAATTACAGATTTTTGTTGTTGTTGTTAGGACAGAATCTCTATTTGGGTTCATCAGGCACTCTTATAGACACCTAAAATGCACCCAACAGTTCAATGAATTACCTTGGTGGTTATTTACTGGTAATGCCAATACGTTTACAGTTTTTCTTTTGTATTTCAAGCTTAGACCTTCTCGCTTCTTTAAGCGCAGACAACACTTCCCAACCCGAAGACCACAAAGAAACCGCTCCGGTTCGATTTCCTTTCTCTGGGGATGCGTGGCAAATCAGGGTCTCATTGATTGTCTCTGGCTGTGGAGAATGCAGTTTCCCATCCAGCTGGGTTATTGTCACCTGATGTTCAAGGTGATGAATCCAGTCACCTGCAGTTCTCGCTTTAGGGTGGCCCTGGGCCCTGACAAGACAGTTCAGCAAAGCGTAGCTGTCTCCAAAACAGTCCATGGAATGTAAACACAGCCTACACAGTGCTCGGGTTGCACTTTGTCAGGTCGTATGATCCCTTCTTTCTAGCTCTCCACACGTACACCACAACACCGAGCAGAGAAGAAGCAACTCCCAGGCAAATCGCGGGCATTAGAAAGTCAGTCCAGCCTAACGGAGGGTTGACTCTTTTCTCTGTAATGAAAAGTCAAAGAGATTGGCAAATTGGAAATATGCTGTAAAATGTATGGAAATTAAAGTTTTCGCTTGTGCTAAAAAAACGCAACTGAGAAAACCTATGAGACATTTTGTCAATCTAATCTTGGATTCGTACCTCAGGGCAGCACTATATTCAATTATCGAGAGGAGAGAAAATGAGACTGTGAGGGATAGAAGGGCTTCTATGGTTTGTGCCGTATATAACCATACCGATCGCTCAGCTGACGAAATGTCAAAGCAAAAAAACTCCCAAAATTAGGTGATCCATGACTTTCATTGAGCACATGCCATTGTAAAGAAATAACCCTATTGCTCATAGCCTCCTTTTCAAAGTGGCGTGTAACCAGACTACAAAACGGAAAATGAGTAATATTTCCAAAATTCATTAAGCAGAAGGCGAAAAGTACCAGGACGGCCCACGACTTTCACCGAGATTGCGAAGTGCACATCTGATGGACACTTTATTATCCCATCAGGTTATGGGAGAGGAGTTATGAATGGCACTGAAGCGACACAACTTATGTCAGGGAGCAGTGAAGCGACGCATTTGATGCCAGATATCACATGACAAGTTCCATGATCAAATTTCACAAGTATGCAATTTTGGTTGCACCTGGGGACCACCTTAATCCTAAAATCCTACTTCACATTAAGCAAATATGCTCCCATTGGATGGGATTTTGTCGAATTTGAAAGTTACTTGTGCAAATTGACCGGTCACGTCATGTCTGATTACGACATAAGTGTTAATTCAAAAACTAAATGTAGTTAGGGTGCTCAGAAACACATTAACTTGACATGATATACGAGCGGTTTTACTCACCCATCACACTAATATTGAAAACCTCAGTCTCGTAGCCCAAGTCATTGGTGACGTTGATCTGATACAGGCCTGTGTCGTTAGGAGTGAGGTTGATCAGCAGGAATACGCCATCAAGAGAGTAGACATTTTTCTCGCTATCCAGCTTGCTGAGGACCACCGTAGGAGGAGGGAAGCTCACAGAGTGACAACAGATGGTGATATTTTGCCCCTCCTGAACATCCGTGGATGGAAATATCTCCACTGTTGTATTCCTGGGTGGTGCTAGGATAAGAGAGGCATAATAATTGTCAGTTGCCTAGACAGGATCAACTTAATAAGAGAGGAAAAAAGCACATATCTGTATAAAACATCCATTCTGGTGGTAAGGAGAACAAGGCAAAATGGAGAGCAAGGCACAATGTTTTTTATTGATTTAAAATAAATAACTTTTGGTTTTCAAACAATACGACATGTTGATACTATAGCCACTGATTGATTTTGACCAGATGTAATTTGGTAAACTTACCTTTCACGGTAATCTCCACACTAACGTTGTGGCTTCCGTACGTATTAGAAGTTTCACAAACATAGACGCCAGAGTCATCCAGCTTGACTGAAGGGATGGTAAACAGTGTTTCAAGGCTATAACTGGTCATTAGCTCTCTTTGTGTGCCATCCATCTCCATGCTCAGCACAGTACGCCCCACTGGAAAGCTGTTGGTACGGCAAAAAATGTTCACAGATTCACCTTCCTTTAACTCCGTCATCGGGCTCACAGTAATCGTGTTTTCTCTCGGGGGATCTGTAAAAGGAGGGCAATGTTTAAAAACCCAAGGCAAATTTTTAAAAGAAACAAAGAAATACCTTGACTTACAGTGAACGGACAGAGTAGTAGACGCCGTCTTTACTGCTTGAGCAGCTGGCACACCACGCATTTTCAGCAAAACTTTGCAGGTGATACGTTTGTCCTGGTCTTCGGTCTTCAACCGATAAGAATACACTGAAGCCAGATTTATTGTACCACTTGAAAATGAGCCAGTTTCTGAATGCATTTCTCGCTCTCCATCCATCCACAGGATTTGGAAAAGGTTAGCCGGGAAAACTTCCGGAGCAGTGCAGGTCAGTTTCATCGTCTCTCCCACCAGAGATGATCCAGAATGTTCCACAACAGGACTTTTCGGAAATGCTAATAGGAAAAAATAGGAACAAGTATAAATACACACCAAATGAATAAATTCAACAAGATTAATGAAAACCTTGAATGACGGCAGTTGATATGTAGTACAAAGCATCACTCCCTCGCACGTTCTAAGACATGTTTTCCACCGAGAGCAACACAACCTTTTAAGGAAGTCTCTATGACCTCAATAGCAATAATGTTTCTATGAGAGGAGTATTAAATCTTGACAACATTATCCATTTCGATAACCTCTGAAGTGTTTGTTGATTCTCATTCTGGAAAATTTAATAAATGCTTCATTTCCTGCATCAAATCAGTGTCAAACGGGCTATTTGTAAAACTGTCCACAAAGAGATTTCAAGAGGCTGAAGTACTCTTCAAAGATGACTCACGTTTAAACAGTTGCAAATGTTAATGACAGTAACATATTGAAATATTTTAGTCCCTTAAACTTTTTAGTTTGAGCACCCCAACTAGACAAACACAGCAATTTTGGCTCAATGACTTTTGGACAGGATCATTTGTTTTATCGCCCAATTGTAGATGGGAATGTTTGGAAAACGCTTTGTGAAACAAATTGAAAATCTGGTAATGCTGGTGATGTAGAAATTACACATTTCCCCTTCAAACGCTGAAAACTTGAATATACATTCTCCATTATTCAACCAGTTAACTATTTAGTACAGGGGCCATTAACTCTGGACCTTAAGATCCATTTTAGAGTTTATATACAACCTTGAATGAACACATCTACCTGCAACTTTGTAGCATTCATGGTTCAGGTGTGTTCGATTAGGATTGGAGCTAAACTCTGCAGAAAAAGTGGATCTCAAGGCCCAGAGTCGAGGACCAGTATCATGTTTGAGGTCCTTTCCCAATGCTAACAATTTTTATGTAATCTCTAGATCAGAGACAGATTCCAGATACTTACAAAACACCTTTACTTCTGTCTGTTTGGACTTGTTGACTGAGCCACATGTGACCTCACAAAGGTAAGTTCCCTCATCTTCCAACTCTACTTGATCGAAAACCAGCTGGGACTGGAAGCCATCAGTCTTAAATTGCCGGAGGATAGGCGTATTTAAAATATTCTTCCAGGAGAACTTGGGATGAGGACAACCTGAAGCCTGACAGGAGAGGATCAGGCCTGAGCCTTTCTCCAACACAACCTCTCCGTCCGGTTGTAGCGCCACTTCTAGCAAATAAGCTGTGAGGGGGGGGAAAAAATTACATTTTGAGTTGGTGCCTCAAACTGAATTTGCATTGCATTAAACTTCAAGCTCACATTTAAAATGAGGAACCAATGAACAGTTGCTAATCACCCCCAGAGTATCTTTAGGAGATAAAAGACTACAACTGATTCTGCCTGTCTATTTTATACATTTTTACAACCCACGCTGTAACTGCACTCAGCAGACCAATCTTTGTACCAGCATTATCCACTAATGCCAGACGTTCAAGGTCTTACCTTCAACAGTTAGACTGAGAATAGCCTCCTGACTGCCATATTCATTGAATGCTCCGCAGACAAACACACCAGAGTCAGTCAGCTTGACGGAATCGAAGGTAACTGATGTTTCTGCACCTTCACTAGACTTTAGCTCGGTTTTTACACCATCCACCATCTTGCTGAGCACCACGTGAGTCACTGGAACACCGCTGGAATTGCAGAAAACGCTCACAGAGTCTCCTTCCTTCAGAATGGTTGGTGGACTTGCTACAATGAGGGTGCCCATAGGAGGGGCTGCCAAGAAATTCAACAATTTGATTAATTGGGGACAAAAAGTCTCAAAATGTAAAATTTTGTAATGTTTTTTGGCAGTTTTGACTTTATTTAGATGGAACTCAGGTCAGAGTGCTGCCATCTAGGCTGACCCTCTGACCCTCCATAGACAGCAAGGATACTACTACGTTTAAGGCCCAGAAAGGTAGTAAAGACATCATTTAAAAAGTCCATGAGACATCAGTGTCTCAACCACAATTTTCTCAAGCTACTTTTTGTGCACAAAGACAACTCTAAATTCTTCTCTTTCCTATGAGTGGACAACTTTAACGATGTCCTCACCACCTTCCCTTGAACATGGTTGTACCATTACTGTCCAAGCAGGTCATGAAGCTCTCAATTTGTGTTCTGAAGATGAACGAAGGTCTTACAGGTTTGAAATAACATGAAGGTGAGTAATTCATGACAGAATTTTCAACTATGCCTTTAAATGAAGCACTAACCTTGAACTACTACTGAAACGTTGACCTTTTGGCTTCCCAAGTCATTGCTGACGTCACACTGGTAAGTACCAGCATCCGATAAAGACACGTTTTTTATGATGAGATCTTGTTGCTTTCCCATTTCCACAGACCGGCCATCTGGTTTAAGAGCCATCCATGTAAACGCAGGCTTTGGCTTGCCCTCGGCCTCACAGGTCAAAGTTAAACTGGCTCCCAGTGGGACTGCGGTCGCTCCAGATATTTTAACATTATGCGGTGCAGCTGAGAAAGCAATGGGAAAAACGAATGTTCATGGAGGACATCATCTTCAAAGAGGAAGTATAATTCCCACATCCGTTATGGGTTTAATTAAAAAATAGTTCATGTTAATATACAGTTTGCAAGTGTAACTTACAGAGAACTGTCATGGGTACAGAGGTTTCCTTGGTCATCTCATCAGCTGGTATACCTTCCATTTCGAGTGATGCTCTGCATGTTATTGCCTTCCCATCATCCTCATCAGAAGGCGTGAATTTGAAAGTAAACGAATCTCTTTCGAACTCTGCGTCATCATTCTGAAGAACTTCGTGACCATACAGCCACTGCACTTTAAGCAACTCCGAAGGGTATACAGAAGGTACTTCACACAGCAAAATGTTTTCTTCGCCCTTTATCAACCTATCATATCCAGATATAACTGGACTTCTTGGAAAAGCTGAAATGGATTCCACGATTCAAATATTAGTCAACAAGCAAAAACAAACCATTGAATCAGTTTAAATATCGCATATTTACATGATTCATATGTAGCAGTAAAAAATAAATAAATAAAAGAGACCGGGGCCAGACATCACATATCTCAATAAATACAGATTTCGGGTGTCTAATTACACAAACTAAACAAAACATTTAAATATGTGACCCTGGACCACACATTTTTTTTTTTATTGATTTTTTTTTTAAGGATAGAACAACATTTGGTCGAAATATCAAAAACTTTTAACTAAAACTTTTTACTAATAAATTAAGTTAGAAAATGTACAAAATATCTTCATTGAATCTGATCTATACTTAATATCCTAATGATTTTTATTTTTTTATTTTTTTAATGATCGATCATTTTGACCCATAACATGTATTGTTGGCTACTGGTGAAATTACACCAGGATCTCATATTTTGAATTGATTTGTCATATTCTATCATTTTAAGCGATCCAGTCTTAAACCTACTTTCAGAAATATTTACTGTGTGACAACTTACCCCAGTCTCTGCTAACAGTGCATTATGAAGCCTACTGAAGTATTACTGAAACTGAGAACATACAGGAAACTCACAATAAAATTTAATTGACGTTTTCGCCTGTTTTGGCGTCCCCCCACAGGTTGCTTTGCACACTGCGGTGATTTCGGGATTCTTCTTCACACGGTCATAGACCACCACCGATTCTTTGTCCCGTGAATCAACAGTGCCAAATAATGGAGTGTCTTCTAACGTGCTCCAAGTAAACTTCACTTTCTCTGGGCAAGATGGCATGCTGCAAGTCAACTCTCCTCTCTCGCCCACTTTGAACACAACTTGGGACGGCAGGTCCAGTCTAAGGGAAACAACTATTCAAGAGAACACTGCCTGTTAGTTTTTCACTCACTCATCAGTCAGTCTTATTTACTAACACTTATTCACTATTAACTATGTGCTTTCCCTCATTAAACTCCTAATTAGCTGCTTATTAATAATTAGTAAGGTAGTGGTTAGGGTTAGATATTGGGTAGGATTAGGGATGTAGATTAATATGGGCTTAATTACTAATTAATAGTTAATATTCAACATGCATACTAATGAGCAACTAGTTCACAATTTTACAATAATTGTGCAATTTATGCAATAATTTTATTTTATAACGCTCACAACATTAAATAAAGCAGTTAAAATATTACATCATTAGAATTTCTGTGCATCAATAACTAAAAATGCACAAAGCAACTGACTAAAAGTGGAACGATTATAATGCACAACTAAGTAAATACAAACATATCAAATAATATGCAGCTACAATATGGTAGTCTTATATAAAATAAAGATCATTTATAATGTATGAATTTGCATATCTGTTTTCATTTTATGTTGTTAATGTTTTAGTAGTTTTGTTGTGCTTTCCTCATTTTGAGTAGTTTTTGTTTTATTTAAATATGCATGTTTTTATTTCAATTTTAGGTACAAACTGCAATGCAAATGTTGCTAAAATATATATATATATTTTTATTTTTTTTAATTTTAGGTTAATTGTAGTTAACTAATAACCCTTAAGCTGCAATGCCTACAAGAAGAGCAGATGGACAGACTCTTAAATATGTTAAAATATTCAGGTTACTTAGCATACGTAGTTGAAATCCCGACCTTTGCAAGAAAGCCTGAAGTAAACGTATAAACTTACCTGCAACCGGCAGAAGCAAAGTCACCAGTAAAGCTGAATCCATGCTGTCCTGAAGATCACTCAATGACTCGGGAGTTAATGTGCTGGTTTTCTTTCATTCAGCTCTGGATCTGATTTATAAGAGAAGGGGGAGGGTCTGTGACCCACCTCCTCAGCACTCCAAATAAGACATGGAGGAATTTCCCAGCCACCGTCCCTCGGCAGGCTCCCCCTGCTGTCCTGAAGACGCTCTTCCCAATTGCAGGAAATGACTTTGTGTATACACTTTGAAGATAACGTTTCCATTATGAACTACAAGTGACTACATAATAAAATAACTCCCGGTGCTTTTTTTTCTAAGTGTGGGCAGACCGTTTATTTATTTTCCCAGAAATGTTGAATCTAGAAGAAGCTGCTGAAATCAAGGAGGAGGCGGCTGTGGTGATTCACGTAACCCATAGGTTTTAATACTCCTCATAAGTTCATTTAACTATTTGAATATATGCAATTAAAAGATTTGCCTGTGTAAGTAACATTATAAAGGTGTTGTATAGGGAACCATGTTTTCTAATGCTGCTTTCCACTTGCACTATTTTACTTGGAGTCAACAAATCAGTGTCATCTTTCGGGTCACTCGCACAGATGCGTGGTTAGGTTTTTAACAATAGAGTGAGGATTATGTAAGCGAGTGTTTAAGTGCGGATATGGCTGGTTGTTACTTTTTATCACCATGTCAACAGGGTTCAAAAATCCCATTCTCTTCACTGAACTTTAACAGATGTCCTTACAACTATTACAATTTGTAACAATGGAACTGAAAAGAAAAGTAACAAGATATTTGGGGTCCTTCTTTGGTGAAAAAAAAAACCTAATTTACTTCAAATCTATCAAATAAAATTATAAAATGACATGTTGTGGTGATGCATGAATATATAATATACAGTAATATACTTGACATTTAAAGAAGCTGTTAATTAAAAAGTACTTTTAAGCTTTTCATACAAATTACACTATGAATATTATTAATTATTGTGCTGTCAAACAATTAATAACAAAAAAATTGCATCCAAATGATTGTTTCCATAATATATGTGTGTGCTGTGAATATTTATTATGTGTGTATATATATATATATATATATATGTTAATACACACAGGCTATATATTGAATACATTTATTCTTAAATATATATTTATATAAAATATAATACATATAAATATATGAATGTTTGTAAATACTAAGCACTAATTAATTTTAAATAAAATATATAATTATATCTATTTTTGTAAACATGCTGTTTAATAAAAATCACTATTAAGTAAAATATTAAGCATTTTATATAAATATTAATGCCCTTTATTTACAGTAATTCAAAATAAAATATGTAACTGACATTATAAGCAGGCTCTTAAAATAAACATTAAATATTAAGCATCTTACATTGTAGTTGTATATGCTTTATGTATATTAATATTTACAGTAATTGACATTTAAAACATAAAACACAGTTAAATAAAATAAACATTTTATATAATGCTATTAATTCACTATGAATATTAATTCAAAATAAAACCTATTCATATAATTGACCATTTAAACAAACGTATAAAATGTATAAATTTGATAAATGATCAATTTCTTTATGAATGTTAATTTAAAATATGAATATAATTGACATTATATATAAAATGCGCTATTAAATTAAACAAGCATTTACATATGAATGTCAATACAAAATGATATACTATATTTTAGACATTAAAATGTTAAACAATATTAATACAGAATATTAATTCATATACACATATTACAAATATTTTATATAAAAGGATTAAATAATATTTGTTTTATATAAAAATTATTTAAAAAAAAAACCCAAACACACAGGTTATGATTTTTTTTGTCATTTATTTGAACAGTCATAAACATCTCTCATTTAAAAAGTGGCAGTGAAGCCTTCACAGTTGTGCAAAAAACACTTCACAAAAAGAACCGTTACAAAACACATGCAGCTCGTGACTGAAAAAAACCTCCGGCAGATTGTAGAAGCATCTTGGACAGGCACGAGCGAAATTTGGCCACAGCACAAGCCGTGAGCTTTTCGCAGCTCAGTTCATCTCACCCAGAAATGCCCTGCGGCTGTTTTGTCTGGGGAAGATGTGAGAAATAGTATTGATGGTGATGGGCTCGACGCCAACCGTGGAGCCCCGCAAGAAGTCTCCTCTCATCACAGACCTGAAGGACTTCCGAAACTCCTCGTTCTTCCAGGTGTACAAAAAAGGATTGGACACGAATATAGTGCAGAACACGATCCACGTCGACGTCCAAAGCACAACGGACACCGGAGCGAAGAGTCCCGCGACGAGGACCCAGAAAATGGGCTCGGTGGTGAGAACGAAAATAAAGCAGACTGCGAGAACGTAAAAGCCGAGTCGCTTGTCCTTTCTGGGGAACGAATAAGGAAGGTTGTTCACGATTTGGATATTCAAAATGCTGACTCTCTTCACGCTTATCTGCACTCGGCGGAAGATTTTAAAGTAGCAGTACACCACAACCAAAGTCTGTCCGATGATGGTAAACGCGAGCGCACCGGTGGCAAACCGGCTGGACAAAACCGACACCGATGTCCCCTTCGCGAACGAAGCGCCTTCAGCGTCCCGGCACCTTTCGGGCGGATACCGAAAGGACGTGATCCACGGGAACAAGGAGCCCAAGGAGACCAACCACGAGCCTGCGATCATCCATTCGGTGTTCCTTTTCTGATACAGGCTTTGATACACCGCAGGGGTCTTGGTGATCAAAACGTACCTGTTGACCGCAATGAGCGAGTGGGAGAGCAGCGATACGGTGATGCCCAGAAACAGCAGCGCTTCTTTGAACGCCTGGTAGCCGATCACCAAAAAAGTCCCGGTGGAGGTGGCCACCGCTTCGTGGGGCATCCAGAAAGCGCACACCAGCAGATCCGCCACGCAGCCGTTGACGATGAACGCGTTGCTGGCCGTGCGGAGCTTCTTGAACGTCACCACCAAATAGATCACCAGGAGGTTGAGGACGGTTCCCAGAACGCACATGAAGGAGTAGACGGTGGCCAGGGAGATGCGCGAGCCGCGTCCCAGAGCGCACGCCGACAGCGGCACGTCCGTGTCGTTGAGCATGATGTGCGGATAATGTCATCTCATCTTACCGCAGCTCACATTGTGAGAGGAACGTGTGCGTGAGAGAGAGCGAAGCTCCCTTTGGCGATGCTGCGGTGGAGAATCGAGGGTTATATGTGTGTGCGTGTGTGTGTGAGAGAGAGAGAGAGAGAAAGGCGTGAGATCAACAGGAGCCCACGCTGCATTCTCACGTGTTTTTCATTACTCCCAGGGTGCACAATCACCATGAAGGCAAGCAATTATTCATAATAGATTGAGCCTGTGATAATCAATAGAGTGCCTTGTAATGGGCTCCCCATTGACATCCTTTAGGAACACGAGGAAGGGAAGAGTCACGAACTTAATATTAGTCCGCTAATTAAAGGAATCAATTATTGGGGAAATTCTGGCAACTCACCCACTCTTAAACGTAAAGATGCTTCACGATGCCTTAAAGGTTCTTCTGCGGAGAAAGAAAGTTCTTCAGATTCTAAAAGGGTAAGAAAGACGGTTCTTTAAAGAAGAGCGCATTTACTCATCTTTTATTCTTTGGTGGAACTCAAAAAAACAGACGTTTTGCAGAATGTTCACGCTGCTCTTTTTAATACAGTGAGAGTGAGCGAGGAATGGAAACGTACACCCGTTATTGCTTTTGAAGAGACAGAGCAAAAAGGGCGATATTTGATGTTAAATCGTTAAAAATAATTGGCTCGCTCATTTGGCTCATGATTTGTTCTCCAGGAATCGGGCTGCACTGACCGTGTTGCTCATAAGAGTTATTGCTTGGAAAATCGGACTACCACTGGTCATGCTGTGTGTTTTGGATCAACTGAAAAGAACAGGCTTGTAAGAGCCCCTCATTTGACAATCGGGGCGATTCATTCGCCGGGAATCGCTCTGCAGTGATAGTTTCTGAACAATAAACTGTAAAAAAAAATAAATAAATCAATTTATATAATCTTCTCAAAGAAAGAAATTCACTAAAACATGATTTACTCGTCGTGCAGTTTAATTGGAGGCAATAGTACTTCCACACAGAGAACCAGGGTCATGTATGTTTTTCGCTTTCATAAATTGTTTGTTCAAGAATCGGACAACACTGATTATGCTCTATTTTCATTCACTAAAAAGAAGAGTCTAATAGAAGTCATATTTTTAGGTTAGAGGGTTAGTTCACCCCCAAATGTTAAATTCTATCAATTACCGTAAGACATTCGTTCATGTTTAGAACACAAATTAGGATATTTTTGAGAGTTTCCGAACCTCCCATAGAAAGTAATGTATGCTTTCAATCATAATTTTACATAGCTACGAGAATACTTTTTGTGTGTATCTATCTTCACCGTTATAGATAGACTATCACGATGCATGTGCGGTTGTGTTTTATCAAAAATATCTTCATTTTGTTCCGAAGACGAACCAAGGTCTTACGGGTTTCAAACAACATGAGGGTGAGTAACCACTAAAAGTTTATTTTTGGGTGAACCATCCTTTCACCAAAAGCCTCAATGATTCGTTCAGAAAACAAACAACACTGGCCACTTGAATAAATTCAGCATGCGAGCGATTCACTCAGCAATCAGACAAACAACGGTTGCGCTGGATGTTTGCAGTTCGTTAAAAACACTCATAGGAGTCGTTTGTTCTGGAATTGGACTAAACTGGCGGCGCTTGCAGAGGTAGCTTTTTATTTGAGCTTAAAAAGGAGCAGCGCGAGTATTTTCTTCATCCGTTTCTTAAGTGCTCAAATCAGGTACGTTAGAAAGAACAACCGACAGTTTTGACGTGTGTCAAGCTTCGAGCCATTTCAAAAGATGCTTAAGCACTATCATTATAAAGAGTGCAGCAGCCTTGAAACCTGCCATTTGCTTGGAGTTGAGAGTTTAATGTGTATTCAAAGACAGACGTCGTACTATGATATGGCTGAATGAAAGGGCTCTGGAAAACAGGGAGTAATGGTTTCAATTAAATATAATATTACACTTACGACAGCTATAATGTTCAAGTACCGTAACCGTCTATTAAGGTTGACGAGTCCTTAGTAGAGCATTTTGGGCCTACAAAACGTGGGGAGAAAACCAGTTTCACGACACAGATACAAGCCTCAAATCGTGTAGAATTTAAACTGACATTTTAGAAATACTTAGCGAATTCACGGCTGTGAACAGTCACTCGACTAGCAGCCATTTCCACAGCTGTCTCCGAACGCCCACGGCCCGGCGCCTGCTGCCAGATAGATTCAAAATCAGACTTTAGTTCACAAATGCGCGGCGACTTTGCAGCTCACACTTTGTTGGTTGTCGGGGAGAGAGAATCGTTGGCACTTCATTTGCTTTTTTTGGAGCTGTTAAAAGTGGTATTTTTGTCGCAGGGTAACAATTTGCACGCCACTTACTGTGGAAGACTTAATTGGAAATCTGCACTTGAGGGAAATTATGAAAGAAAACGAAGAAGCTAAAGCAAAATTAGTCTTTTATTCTGTTCTGGTCTTTGAAATCGTGTTTACATAGCAAAAAGAACAATGTACAACCCACTACTTTGTATTTTAAGGTCCGTTCAGTAAAAGTTTGTGAAAAGCAGACACTGCTCTAACACTGTTAGATTCGCTTTACACACTGCTCCAAAAATATAGATTTATATATTTTTTATAAGCAAGAGAGTAGTTTACATCATGTATATGTCAAAGAGGTAGAATACTTCAATCAAATAAGATTCTCCCAAAACATATATATATACACATAATTCATAACACCATGTGGAATGTACAGAGTGCTACAGGACTAATAGATACAAAACAGTCAATCGAGTTAGAATTGCATAAACTTGTACCGGAGTATTTCTTCAACAAAAAAAAAAACACACTTGTAGGTTAGTTTAACCCCCAAAAATGAAAATTGTCAATTTACTGGACTAATATCAACCAGTATTACTGACTTTCCTCTGTGGAACACAAAAGATGATATTCAGAACAATGTTCATGCTGCTCTTTTCCATTCAATAAAATTAAGGCTGCCGAGGTCCAAATGTGCACCACATAAGTACTTTCTACAATTGTCAGAAAGCTTCCTCTCTGCTGCAGCTTTGCGATATCATTTTTTTATTCGCAAAAAATTTATCTCGCGCATCTCGACATTGACGTCCAATCTGGAGCAACATGTTTTGATGGGATACTTTTTTTTTTTTAAATGAAATTGGACGTTTCATTTGAGACGTTCTGGGAATTTTAAGAATTGACAAGTACTTGCAGTACTTTTATGGTGCTTTCAATATTAAGCTGGTTCTTATAACTCGATGAAATCCTGTTTTGCGTTTCACATGGAACGACGTGAGACTGACTGCATTTCAATTTCATGTGAAGTAAAAAACTAATCTAAAAGGTTTTAGCTTAAACCCTGCTGGTCACCTTTAAGAACACTGTACGAGAAATTATTTGCGCTAGATCGTAAACATCCTAAAATAACCAAATTTGAGACGCAAACATTTTTCGGGGTTAGTTCGTACATTCATTATGCGCACTAACATAAAGGGTTTAATCATGCATATCGTCGCCTACACAAAAGCTCGTCTACGTTTGCAATCAATTGTGTTTACATTCGTATTTTAAGCAGTTAAGCAGCTACTTTACGTAAAAACGGTGCATGTTAAAACCAGCAGCCAGTAACTCACTTGTACATTCTGAGATGTTAAATATATCAGATGTGCTGGGGAAAAGAACACTCCTGAAAAGTGAAGTGTGGACGGTTGTGTTTTCAACAGCCCTTGATGCTCTCGAAACGCATGCGAGCTCAGATGCCTATTAGTTTTATAATAAAGCACATTATGATGTCACACTGGCTAGGGAAAAACTAAAATAAAAAAAAGCAGTCCACCCTGTTACTCATACTGAACAAACAAAGCTCTTCATTTTCCCCCCAAAAAATAATAAGTTTGCTTGCAAATTGCTTTTGTTCTCATTAGCTGTCCGCCGTTGCGTGGAGACAAACCAACCTTAGACCCCAAATGAAGAAAACACACACTCTTTATGGCTTTCGGGGGCTGAAAATCCCTTTGAAGATGACACGTTGCTGTCGAACCATTTTGCACATTTCAAAAATAGCCCCCGCACTTGATATGTTACCCGGTAAGTACACTCAGGAGACAAAACCGTGATATTTACGTCAGAACAAATTCCCTAATCCAAAGATACATATATATATAAACAAACCATGTCGTCGAGCATTAAGAATTGTCGATAAAATAGGACAAAAATAGTTCTAAAAATATTTTGCTATGTATATTTATACATGGAGAGTATCTTTAAAAAAAACAAGAAAAAAGAAAGGACATTTTGAAAGGACGGCCAAGGCAAGTTCGTGTTGTTTAACAGCATGCAGCAGATTCCAGATCAGCCCTGTTGAAGCAGGACGTATCATACCATGAGGCTGAAAGTTCAGTCTCTAAGCATTTCCTTTCAGCTTCGTTCCTCTTTTATGACAAGAAGTCAGCAAATCGGTGGTCACAGTGAAGGTGTCACGGGTCAGAACCAGGCCAGCAGCGGGGTTAGCGGAAGGTGGCGGCTTTAGTACTGAACATACTCAGACTGAAGGGACTGCAGAAGAGAGGGGGGAAAACAGAAGATAAAACGATTACGATGCTGAATGTAATTGCAGAAAATTGCATGGCAGAGGGTAGTTAAATAATAGTCTAAAAAGCCAACCTGACACATCACAGCCCTCGCTGATGGAAATGAGGGCGAGATGAGAATAAAAAGTCAAAACTCAGATAGGAAATAAATTTGCATTAAATGTGTGTGAATTTGTGCTGAAAAAAGCCACTTAGGTAAGAAGGCACAGGTGTACAACATGCATAGACGAATGCTAATTATTAGGGATTTAACGGTGTTGTAAATACCGTCGTATCGCAATATCACATTTTTTTATAATACCGTGGTCGCATGACTCGATAAAACGCTAGGTCTTCTGAGAAAAGTTTGCTCAGGCGAATGGAGCGAACGG
>JAUMHQ010000087.1:5360671-5371908 GCA_032361165.1 Enteromius paludinosus
AACCTTCCAAATAAGGCAAAAACAGACTGTTTCATTCTAGGGTCAAATTCTAGGGTTGTAAATGGACCAGTAAAACCTAAGCTACACACCTATGTACATATCAGAGAACAATTTAAAATATTCTCTCAATGCATTCTATGGCACCTTTAAGAAACGTCTTATGAAAGGCATAATTTCATAACTAAACATTTCATTTAATAATATTAAAAGGGCCTCAAAATGCCTAATATCAATAAACACTAAATAAATGCTATTTTGTTCATATTAAAAATAAATACATGTTTTAATGTAAAACTGAATTTAAAGTCTACATATTTTGGAGAATGACTCAAAACTGTTACTCAAAACGAAGTGTTGGAAAAAGGTTAATCTGCCCACACAATAGACGTAAACCCACTAATGAGTACCATAATTCCTCCTGTTTTCAGAGACCAATGACCGTCAATGAGTAAAACAACAAAAACAAAAACCCCTTGATTACCGAAAGTTTGTGTTACAAAGAAAACCAAAGGGGATTTCAGCCTTTTGGGAAAAGCATTAATCACAGCACTTTAAAAACAAAGCTGCCGTTTCCTGTTTGCATTTAGTGAAACTGATGTTTCCAAGCTGTTTGAAGGCCAGAGCTAATCTATACCGGAAGCACTTACAACCCATCTCAGAAAGCGCAGATATACAGTCTGTTCCATAAATTCATAAACCCTCGGTTAAAAGCCTCATGGGACTGCACTGAAGATGGCAGATTTAGAAAATGTAGGCCTCTTCACTAATGAATCATCAGCCAAAGAGCGTCCACTTTAACAAAGAGTGTTTCTGTTCGATGAGGCCATGGGTCATCCCGTCTTTCTTCGGGTCCCTCATTATATATGCATGCATAACAGAAGATGCAGCTACGTGCTTGGCCTGGGTGAACTTGTGTTTCTGGGTCAGTGAATAGGCAGAGCTGAGGGGTCAGATCTCATCTGATGGTGGCAAATAAACCAAGAGGTTTAATGTCTGTGATTTGTGTGTGACATAGTGGTTTTAAAAGAGGAAGAACAATGTTTTAGGAGATGTCTAGTTATTCAATCTCAACAGTAAAAAAAAAAAAAACACCTAAGCCTCTTATTTTAAGATACACTACTAAACAACACTATTAAAGTGACAAGATGATCCATTCACAACAGAATTGTCCCTTTCTCTACCCATTCACAAATCTGACCCGAGCAGATAACCACTAGAGTCTAGAACCTTCCACAGATGGTTCTCCTCCTGATCGGGGGCTTTACGTATGTCCTGCTTAGCCGTCAGCTCAAAGGGTTTAGTGTCTTGTCCTTGTCCAGTTTGGAACCGAGTCCAGAATTCGGCTCAAGAAAAGGGATTACATGAGTGCACTGACCCAGCTGTACGCTGTAATCCCAAATTAAAGGCCAGAGATGTTGACCTGCTGGGGCAAAATAATCTAATCCTGCTGCAATTATGTAGCATCACTATATAGATGCACAACAACAGCTATCTGGCCTGTCAGCTTCATGGCTTGCAAAACGTCCGTGATGTTTTTCCACTTTGCTTGTTTATTTATCTGGGCAAAGAAGTTTATTGCATTAAAAACCCTGGGAGCCACAGGAGAGACAATATTTCATCCAAAATCAGATTAGAGCGCGGTGTGTGATAAGCAAAGGAGGGAGAGGGGAAAGTGAGAGAAATGAAGCAAAAATATATTTTAGCAAATGCTTCCATTTGTTAAGCAAAACATGCGGTATGTGGCGGCTCTCTTACCTGAAGGGAAGATATGAGGCATTGGAGCCGGAGATAAGGGCTCTATAGGCTTCCTCTGGTGTTTTCTTTAGGTAAATCACCTGTGACGGGAAACACAAACAGGAAAGGACATTAGTGCACCAGCAAAGCAGCTGAATACTATGTACTGATACTATAGGCTTTAACATAATTGCTATTGTTGTTAACGATTAAAAATCATGTATAGTAATTGTTGGCCAAATAAGGATTTTGGTAAAAATGTCGGCAATAATTGAAAAAGCTTGAATAAAATTAAATATAAAATTAAATAAAAAATCTATTTCTTTAAAAAAAAATAAAAAAAATTAAGAGGAAACAAAATGAAATAAGCAAGCATTAAAATTTAAATAAAATTAAACTAATAATGCAATATTTTTTTAATAAAAAAAAAATATCTAACTTAAAATATAACTAAATGTTTTTAAATAAGTGCTGTTAAACAATAAATCGCGATTATTTACATTTTTTTGTAATGTATTTTGTATTTGACAGAACTAAATTAAATACTTAAATGACAGTTTGAACAGCTCTGAGCGAACCGCTTCATTTAGATGGTTTATAACTGGTTTAACTAATCGGGGAGAAAAACAAAATGCATTTTTTTTAGATGAACACATTTTTTGTTTTGCTTTTAGTCAATGAAAATATCCTTGAAATTTAGCCATTATTTCATCGTTTTAGTCCAGTTCACTGGCTGAAATAAAAACACATTCACACACATTCTAACTTCCAGAAAGAACAATTTGTACACAAATGGGACACCACAACTTCCCAAGCCCCTATACAGTCTTTTTCCTCTCCACGTCTGTCTGTGTTCCTCTTTATCCCATACACAAGTGCACTTTGAGGAAAGTGATGTTCGGGCAGAATGTGTCACACAGATGAGATGCTGTGGCTCAGCACAATGGGGCCCTTCTCAAGCTGGGACGACTTGTCACAGCACAGTGCGGCACTCACACACAGACTTGCTGAAGTGACGCGTTTTAGCGGTCATCTACTCCCTACATCCACATCTATCCCTCCTGACATCATGGAAAAGGACTCTATAATAAGAAGTCCGCTCACTCCTTCAACATTTTTGTGGCTTGATGTCACAATGCAGCAGGATGGTGCCAACACAGAAAAGAGACGTATGTGAACCGAGCCAAAGCCAAAACATGCATTAAATAATGACTCATAAATGAAAATGTTATGTAATTTACTCAAACTCAGTTCTTTCTGAAAGTTTTTTTTGTTTATGGAAGGAAAAGAATCATCCCAATTCCTCAAAAAAATTACTGTGAAACTTTAAGAGAGAGTAAATATAAACATTTTAAATAAAAAAAAATCATCTTTTTCCCAGAAGAAATAAATATATTGTCAGTCGTGGGGCGGGGCTTGGTGTTTTAGTTACAACTAAACAACCCCCCACAAACCCCCCACAATCCCCCCCCATCGTCCATCGCGATGTTTCACATTAGACCTCGTACGATGCCAAATTGGTCGACATCGCCCAACCCTATTAGAAGGCATGACAAAATTGTGTCAGAGCAACCAGTACGCTCTTCAAAATAGCTGTTTTGCTCTACACAAAAACAACATCACTGAAACGCCAATAACAATTTTAATTTTTTGGTTGAGCTAATCGATCCAGATGTCCAGTACTTGACGACACTGACCTCACTCCTTGTTCATGTTTTGCTTGTGAAGGTTGAAGGTCAGAGCTTCATAATTTGTGCACGAGTTCATGAAATATGCACCGGCCAAACAATTAGCTGAACAGTTCTGCAGATTAAGTTCAGTCCCTGTGAGAAGGGTCAGTGCTTGTTTGTTTGTGCTGCGCCCTTACTGACACATATGACACCGATGAAAGATATTGGCCCAGCTGTTCAACCAGCACAAATAATCTCCTTCATGAGATAAAACTGGGTCGTCTACTGCAGGGCAGATCAGCAGCAAACATCTGCTATTGCCAAAGGAGCACATCCCACACAAGCCTGGATCAATAAAAACCTACTTACAGAAGATTCGCTTCAAGAGCAGAAAGACAAAAAGCACTACATGGCAAGACCATGTAGAGCAGAAACAAGGTTTTATGAGAGAATTATTCAAAACACATGCTTTGAGTCTATAGGAGAGAATCTGAAAGATTGGATGGACGTCTCCAGAGGCTTTTTGAAGGAAGCTAAAATGAGTTTCCATTTAAGACAGCTAAATTAAGACTGGGATCAAGGTTCAAACAAAATTTAGACCGGGAGGGTAAATGTGACCATTCCTAGTAGAGCAATTTTAAGGAAGTACAACAGCCTTGAGGGAGACTTGCAAGAGAATTAGAATTGCAAAAACAAAAATTGAAAGCAGCCCACATTTTCTGTTTATTCTTATTATTATTTTTATGAATGTAGACCTATGTTACATCATGAATATATAAATTTAAGTCTGAAGTTGGGAGTAATCACGAAAATCCCCTGACCAAAGCTGCATTTATTTGATTTAAAAACAGCAAAAACTGTAATAATGCTAAAGTTTTACTTTAAATAACTTTATATATGAAAAAAATATTCATATTTTCAGCCATTACTCCAGTCTTCAGTGTCACGTGATCCTTTAGAAACCTTAATCTAAACTTTTGACCTGTAGTTCTAAATATTTCTTTTTTGCAAAGTAAGAAATATACATGGGAACCAAAACCATCCAAAAAAGTGGAAAGTTGAGTCGCAGCTACAAAAATCCAGCCCAGGATTTATGGTGGCAGGCAGCCATTGCATCACAGTCCAAAGTGATTATAACTGATTATAACTCATGCATAATGGCCCTCATGCAAAGAAAAGCAAGTGAGCATTCCTTTCGAATAGACCAGAATCAGGTAAAAAAGGATGTTGATGCTGCATAAAACTACCACCCTTTTCAATTCCCTGATATTTCAAATTACAGTTCTAGTAATAATAAGTGAACAATTGCTTCTTTGAAGGAAACTGGAGAAGCATCTCTCATACCACTTCCTTTCCATGTCGCCATTTAGGGCTCATCAATATTCATGAGGAAAGAGGCGTTCTTATCTCGCAGAGCTCATCTCATAGTGAGAGACAGTAGCTGCTTTGTCAGTACAAATCAGCACAAACAAACATGAGTAGATGTACATGCTTGACTATTTGCAGATCAAGCTATGAACATTATAGAAAGAAAATGGTGCCGTGACCCGGTGAAACTGGGCCGTCATTTAAAAGAAGGGCTTTTCAGAATGGTACTGACCCACATTACAGCTGGCACCTGTGCCTTTGACAAAGCCCACAGTGCCATCTGAGCAATAAATCTGCCCAGACCGGAGTCCTTCCTTGAGAGCGCCAGGAACAGGAAGAGTGGAGATGCCCAATGGCGCAATCAGCTGGCAAGGCTCATGCGGCCAGAGCGTTTCACAAGGACCGTTGTCTAAATGAATAAATGCAGTGGAACAGGACAAACTGGCACGCGAGCCAGTCAAGGACATAGTTCTCGTGCCGCCACAACGCGGGGGACGCACCAGTCAGTCAGCACTCTTTCGCCGTCTCTGAGGGGGAGTCTGGAATGAGGACACTGGCAAACATCCGAGAAGACTTTGTATGACAAACAAATTTTCTGTCGATGTGGGAGGATTGTTGGTTTTAATGGAAACAGCTGAGTGGCTAATTTGCAGGGCCATGACAGATTCCGCTCTGGATGCGAATCCTTGAGATGGTGAAAGCAATTAATGACTGTGACGGAGGAAGAGAGAGGGACAGACAGAAGCGATATACTCACAGCATAAGCACCGATGAGCACAGCAGCGTTAGCCCTTTTGCGCTGGTCGAAGCTGGTGTAGTGCACAATCCTCTTTCTGGTCAGTGTAAACGACTGGAAAGAAAAACAAACGCATTGCAATCAAAGATCGAGAACACTTTTCAAATGTGCAAGTTATTTTGGATAGCTTGGATTGTTTAAATTGCTAAGTGTAGGTTTTTATTCCTTTTTATTAAAAATGACATCCAAATAGCATAAAGTTGGATATGTTTTTAGCAAAAAGCGACATGTAGATTAATCATTAAACATTTTGTGATTTAAGTACTAAACATGGCATCAATAGCATTTTAAAGAAACTTTAAAACTTCTATTTTTCTTACAAAACTTTAACAAACACCAAGTTTAGTCAACAATTTTGTTTTTCATCTGTCTTTTTAAATATAAAGAAATTTGCATTTAATTTCTTTAAAATGCTACTGACATAAAACCATTTCAAATGGAATTGTAATGCAAAATTTGTTGCGTTATAAAGTCAATTTCTATCAAACCAAAATATTAAAAATAGTTTTTTAAATGTACAAGACTTACATTTTAATTTCAGAAACTGAAATGTAGATTGTTACAGTATGCAGTTTATTCTGAAAGGATTTTTCTAAAATTTTCTATCAATCTTTTTGTTAAACCATTGTAACATTGAGAGAGAAAAAAAAAGAACTGCAACCATCATTTAACATGTTTTATCTTGATTAAAAAATTAAAATCTTTGTTAATGTAAAATCACTGCAAACCCATTTACAGTTAACATGGCTGGTTAGATGTTGGGGAAACAGGTTATGAGAATCTCATCAACAAAAATCTCAGTACAACCAATATCACGCACATAAACACCCTTTTTGTGCTGAAACTAGCTTGAGGTGTTCTCTGAATGTTTTACATGAGGGAATTTGGAGACAGATGTTCTAGCATCTGCTCCAGCTGCTGCAGCAACACACAGGGAAGTGCTGCAGGTGAGCCGAAATATGCGCACGAGTGAGACAGCATGTAGCTGCTAAAAGGCAACTCATGCATTGACACACGCCAAAAGCTTCACAATAATCTGTGCCAGAGAGGAGCTGAACTGAGAAGCCCTCAAAGCATCTGTTCCTGTGTCGCTCCACATGCCACAGAGTAAAGATTTGGCTGGTGTGGGATAACAGTGGAAACAAACTGCCAGCACAACAAAGGAGGATTCAAACTTGTCCACCTACAATCCGCCCCCAAAGAAAGAGAGACATACCGAAGGCAAAACTAAAGAAAGGAATTTTCCAAAAGCTCTCCAAGTTAACATTTTTTTTTTCTTTTTTAACAGCCTCTCCTAAATAAAATAAATTTAAAAAATTCAATAAACATTTGCTGTCTTAATTTTTAGAAAGTCATGATAACAGGGTTGAAACCTCTTATCTTTCCAATGATAAGCACAGTAATATTAAATGTCACCTAGTTTGGAAAGTAAAGGTGTACATGTCATCTTTTCTCATAGCATATATAGCAACAATATAGTATTTTAATACTAACAGGGTTGAACAATTTTATTCTTCCAAGGTGAATCGATAAGCACAGCAGTACTAAAATGTTAACTAGTTTGAAAAGTGATGATCTAGAGGTCATCTTTTCTCAAAGTCTTAGTATCAGTGTTGAACAATTCTTATTCCAAAGTGGATCAATAAGCAACTTTGTTTACTTTGTTTTGGAAAGTGATGATCTAGAGGTCATGATTTCTTGTAACATTGCAGTAACAGAGTTGAATTCTTTTCAAAAGGAATCAATAAGCAAAACAATATTACATTTCCATACTAGTTTGCAAAGGGAAGATGCAGAGGTCATCTTCTCTCATTGAGTCACAGTAACAGGGTTGAACTCGTTCATCTTTCCAAGGTAAATTGATAAGCTGAACAATATTGAATGTCAACTAGTTCGGAAACTCAATATCCTCTCCTTTCTCCAACCATCTACAGATCATCTCTTCTCATAGAGCCAAAGTAACAGGGTTGAACCTTTTTTTACTTTACAGGCAAATCAATAAGCAAAATTTTAACAATCATTCAGAAAGTTAATTGTCATGTAAAACAGCAACATTCACATGCAGGAGGAGGTTATACTAGTGAGGGGAAGTATTCTGTAAAAAATCCATCTTAAAAACAAAAGCAATCTTAAGATTGGCAGTGTGTGTTTGGTTTTTTTTAAAATCAGATTGTGCTTTAAAAACACCAACTTGAGATTGCACAAATTCCGCTCAGCAATGCTAGAAAGCTGATCTTATGATAAACAGATACTAAAACAGATGCTAGCCAAGCTTCTCTTCTTGCTGTTTGGTTCCTCCAGCCTACAACCAATCATGCAGGCCCAAACCAGTGAGGTTAGAAAAAAAAAAAAAAAAAAAAAAAGTCATCTCTAGGACAACAACTTGTAAATTACAAACAGGCGGGGACATTTGCATGTGGTTGGATGGGTGTGGACATAGTGAAAGTGGTTAGGAGGAAAACACATGCTTATACCACAGGACTTTACCTTTAATATTCCAAAACATGAACACATGAGAGAACTACACCTTGCCAGCTTTAGGAACACAGAACAAAACACAAAGATAAAATGGTTGATGAACACTCAAATTAATCTTTTGCTCAAACAGTTGCTTAAGAAAGTGGACATGTCAGCAGAACAAATCACTACAAGGACACTATAAACTTCTTGTGAGCTTTGGGTTTGGTCCTCTTTGCTGACCTCTCAATTTAGGTTAATTGGAAACTAAAGTTGGAGTCGTGTCAAGTTAACCATTTTTATGCTCCTGAAGACTGATGAATCACAGTAACTGCATTTCAAGAGGAAAATTGTACCCTTCTTCCAAAACCAAGTGAGATACCTACCAAAACAGCAAAGGTGCTTTCCAAAAAGCAGCTGGCTCTTTTTAGCCAAAACATTAGAAAGAACCATATGTATCATGAGCGAAGAAGGTCCCAGAATGCATCACAGCGAGTTCGGAAAACTTTGATGTTGTACAATGTACTTATTTAATGAATAAATAATGCTAAAGTAGTAATTAAAGTTTGTGCTGTTAGCTTAGCAACGTACTGAAAACTACAGGAATCAGTGAAGTTTCATTTTGAGTGGCATACCAAACTGTGCCTATCTAGTGTTCTAAATAAGTCACCTGTAAGGTTACATTTCAGACAAACTCCTGCCCTTAGAAGGTAACTGTCCACATAGGGAGTAGCAAGCAATCTCACTAGGTCTTGGAATGCAGTAGCGTAACCTTAGTTCAAGCTATGATTTCACAGGACGTAAACAAGACAAAACTGATCCCTTTAAATCAGTGTCTATATTAACAATGAAATGCATATCTGAGATTTGATGGATTGGGACGGATCCCATAACCTCCCCCAGCACAACTGATGTGTGCAGAGCACTACTCAGACATCTAATCCCCCTACATAAATCCTTGGGACACCCATAAACCACGCGCCAAGATCAACGCCAGCGGCTGCTGCTAAAGTCCGGGAGGATGAAAGAAAAAAGGTCACATCTAATCACAACATTTGTTACATCTGATAGAAGGAAGGATCAGGCCTAAGAGATCAGGAGTGGTGACATAACATGAACCTCGCTTTCTCTGCAGACTGTGAGCATTGAGATCAAATTAGATCATAATTTGTACCTTGCTGACATCGTGGTAAATGCCATGACAATGGTGGGGGGAGAGAAAGTGAGATTTGAATAGTGAGACTTTGAGAAGGTGACTGGTGTGATCAACACCATTGTGCAAGGCACTTAACCCCTAGATTACATTTAGGGAAGCTTGTCCTGAAAAGCATTTGGATAAAAGTGACTATTAAATGGCTAGTTACCAAACCACTTAAATAACTCCTAACTTTAAGAAGCCGAGAGAAATTAGAAATATTTAAAATAATGTTGATGTCTCTCTTATGTTTGTGCCGAAACAGCTCCATGACCAGGTTCTCAGGGGCCCGTTTCATAAATCAAGTTTACCAAGGCTTATTTAAAGTCAGGCTTACTTATTTTGAACCAAATATTTTGGCGAATACTGAAATAAACCTGGTAAACATGTTTTATAAAACAGGCCAAGCTAATTTAATGGTGGATTAAAGGAAATAGCTATGATTTTACCAATGCACTTTATTAATACAGAGTGTGTAAATCCATTTAAATTGTTGTTTTCGTGGTTTCATGGCAACAAAGTCGTAAAACTGGATACAGCTTCATACAGAAAAGCTTAGTAAGGGATTTCTTTGACACCAATATATTGAAAATGCTCATATTCTTTAGGGTGTGTTTTATTGTTGAGCATTTTATTTATATATAATCAGCCCATTATAACTACCTCGGGGTAATGTACTTTTTTTTTTAAATGAGGATGGGGTGCAAGAGCAAGTTTACCGAACCCAGGATACTCTTTTAAGAAGAAACGTCTTCACCGCCTGAACTGCTGAGCTTCAGAGAGGCCCTGAGCCAAGAACATCCTGTGGTCCCTGGAGACGCTCACGGTTCACATTAAAATGTCAAGACAGGTAAGTCAAAGAATAAAAGAGACTGGAGACACATGGCTAAAGATGCACGTGACATATCCTACTGAGCCTCTGGTCAGAGCTGCTTTTATTTAAAATGAGCACACAAGGTTTTGCCTTACAGACGTGGCATAAAACGAGCTGATGGCCTGATAAAGTGAGGGCGGAACGGGATGCTTTCTAGCTGTAGCTGAAGCTCTGTCTCGTTAAGTTTAAATTCCCGTCCCATATTAGAAACAAAGGCAACGTCAGCACAGAATATCCAGCAACGGGGCGTGAATGCAAATTCCTCAGCTTTTTTTTAAATTGGTGAAGCAACATACTGCACATTCTTCAGGAGAAACGTAACAAATCGAGCAGGTGTTTGACTCACCTTGAGCTTTTTGTTGAGTTTACAGCAGTATCTGTACAGCATAGCGAGATTGAGGGGTCCGAAATCGGCATAAAAGCTAGAAAAGAGATGCATACATTTTTGCAGTTTCAAATATGGGCAATACATTTGCATAATGGAACGTGCTTGTCTTTCTAACACTGTATTTTGCAATTAAGAGTAGTCTTCTTAAAAAACCGTCAGCTATCGTTGGAAGTCAGCCTCAAACGGTGAGAGTTAAAATATGATGCGAAGAACATTAGAACATAGTTTTTTTTTCTAATCTTCCCACATGCGGCAATTCAAAAATGATTGACAGGTCCATTATGGAACACTGGAGATAAAACTGCAACTTTTACTGAAGGAAGCGTTCGTTTTAAGAGTTATGTAACAGACTTTGTTTCCCGCCTGCTGGGAGTTTTGGCTCTGAAAGATAACCCGAGGGAGGGGAAAACTCACTTTTCGTACACAAACTCCTCATCCGTGCTGAAGTAATGCGTGTTTGCGGTGCTTTTCGGCTTACTCCGTAATGTGGCAAAATAGAGTCGATCTGGGAAAGAAGCAAATATATTACACATGGTTGATTAAACATGCTGGTACAGTTATAAAACAACTATTAATACGCTTCAGAGATGAGATTTTAATCATCGGATTATTGGCTTGTGTTTAGTCATCCGTAACAATGGATTTATCTCACTGTAGCTTTCAATACACTCAAATATGAAGGGGAATCATCACAATAATGGGACTTCGGGCAAAAAGAGAAAATGAAGCATGTAACAGATATGATAGAAAAACGT
>JAUMHQ010000087.1:5404036-5414205 GCA_032361165.1 Enteromius paludinosus
CTTTTTCAATCTTTTTCTCTGTATTTCTCGTGCTCTCGTGTCCGTGTTCTCTCGCACTACCGTAAGTTATAACCGCTCACGTCATACGCACTGCGCACCTACATCACGTGACTTTACCTAGCGAATTATTTTGTTATAATTAATTATTATATTTTTCCTAAATATAAAATTACTATGAATCTTTATAGATCACTTCAATTTTATAACTGAACGTATATTTGCAATGTACAATTATATTATGTTTGTTTTTTATCTATTTAGTACCACATTTTACATGGGTTACACCAGTATCTATCTATTATCTGACTTTATAATCTTACTATAACTTTTAGACTGAAAACGTTAAACTGAAATTTTTCTAACTTTTTAAAATTGTAACTGTTTAAACTTCTTTAACTTAAACTATTTTAAACTTTTCAAACTTTTTCAAACCTCTCAGCTTTCTCAAGCCAACTTACAGTTTGTCTCGACAAACTTTTTTATCTAGTTAAATTATTAACATTATTATAACATACTAATTTAGAGAGAGTGATCTTTGAGCTGATTCGGATGTTGTCACGCGATATGAATGGGCCGTTATCAGTCGTTATCAGCCCATTCATAGGTGTCAGGTGTTTATTTAACGTCTACATCTACCCCAACCCTAACACCTACCCTTTACCATGATAGAAACATATATGATAGTATTATTGTCGTACAGTGTTAGGAAAAAAAAATGTTCGATTGATGTGCGCATGCCCAGTAGTCCTATGGATGATAACAGCCTTCTAAGAGCCTGTCCACACGGAGACGCGTTTCGCTATATACGTATAAATTTTTTATCGTATTGGCTTTTCATCCACACGGATCCGGCATTTTAGGAGACTGAAACCGTTTTTTTTTAAACCAGGACCCAAAGTGGATAAATCTGAAAACGACACCCTTGCGGTTTCGTGTGTACAGCTAATCCGTATATTTTGTGAAACGATAATGTCATCAAATAACTTGTCGGCTGCGTCACTCGCCAACTTCGTCTTCTTCTTGGTTCGTATACAGAGCGCAAGGTTATGCGCATGCTCAAAGTCTTCTTCTCCGTTTATAGTGTATCTCTATGGCAGAATTACAGCGCCCCATACTGGTCTGGCATATATACACTACACCGTTTTCAGTGGTTTCGTGTTTACGCAATTTTTTTTATAACGAGGAAAAAATATTATCGGATAGGGAACGCACCGCCTTCGTGTGGGTGGAGCCTAAGCCTACCAGTACCCTACTGACCCATACGAATGGGCTGATAACGACTGATAACGGTCCATTCAATCGAGTGATAACATCCGAAGCGGGGGTGGATCTTTACGTCGTTATTTTAGAAGAATGTTAGCATAGGTGATTTTATGCGAGATTTATATTTTAACGGACGTGCATGAAAGCCGTTCTTCTGTCAAATGCGGTTTAGTAAGTAAAAACGAACTGTCCCGATTCAGAGTCTGCGGTCAGATAAGCTGTTGACAGGTTTCTTATCAGTCACATTCTTCTATCGTTATTTTCTTAACTGGTTAAGAAATATAAAGTCTCTCACCTCTGAAAAGCGAACTATCCTGTCCTGCCAGATGTTATGCTGTGTTGGTTGCGTGCATAAATTTGCTTTGTTTTTATTATATAGTGGGTCGCGGCTTGATGACCATGGGGCACTAGTTGAGAACCGCTTTAGATCGTTTGCTTCTCTCCGCCATCGTCACTCTATTAAGCGCGAGCTTTCGTGTTGTACTGTGGAACAGATGGACATTTCGCAGGTGAGATTGCCAATAGCAAGTGCAGGCAAATGTCTTTAATATTATCGCAAGTTAAAAAAAGGTTAAAACATGCTAGGTAACCATTATTTAGAAATAACTAGGAAATGTTTGTTTTTTTTCTTCAGTACTGACAGTTAAACCGTTATAGACAGAGTGTATCGATACTTTGGTCTTTTGTAATTTAGTACCGGTGTAGTGTCGTATTTTGTCCCCCTGCCAGATTATGACTCCCCTAATATTGGTAGGTTTAGTGTTAGGTGTGGGGGAGGGGTTAGGATTAGGGGTGGGGTTAGGATTACTATTGATTTCAATGAGGGGACTCATAATTCGGCAGGGAGTCAAAATTCCCTACATATGTATAGGTACAGTAGATACTTGTGAAAAATGTTCAAAAATAATAAAGGTTTTAAATAAAGATCATTCCAGTATGTTTTAAATGAAAATGCTATTTCAGCCTTTCAGAATTTCCTGTTTAATTCAGTGTTGTTTGCTATTAATGTTACTTATTATTAACTTTACTAGCCAGTTTTGAGTGAAAATTGTGTATAAGATTATATGTATAACTTACTACTAGCAGCAGCAATGTTTTAAAATGGTCTTACGAGTCATTGTTAATCAGGTTATGACGCTCTATTCTTAAACGCATGTCTGGTGTGGTGAAGTATGCAAAAGTGGACAGCTGCTCTTGTGCCAACTTTAACATGTGACCACACTCAGTGTTGTCTCGGGTTAAATATAGATATTGGCCAGAGTTACGCTTCAAAAGCGTAGGAAAACCTGTGACAAACACCGAGCGGATAGTTAATTCAAAGCCTATTCTTTCAGCACAGAACACACTTATTGAAACTGTCAGAGGAATTATACCATGCTGACTATCGTTTCCATATCTAATGGGAGCTAACCTGGTAAAAACATTATACAAATGCTGGAAGGACGATATGACCCAATGAGAGTGGTAAGCACGAGCTAATTCAAACAGTTTCTTCAATGGCAGCTTATGATACAGAGTAAATAGTAATTCAAATGTGCCCTAATCAAATCAGTCCAAATCAAGATTAAGTTTTGCAGCGCATGCAATTGTAAAATGCAATTTGGCTTATCTGCTGCCTTAGCATACTGCGTGTGTGGGGTGATATTTGGGGCTCTGTATCATCATGACTGGGGTTACGGTGTGCTGTGGGACAGTGAACTCCGTCAAGGCTCTGTGGGAAACCAGGATAAAGAAAAGCAAAGATGAACTGAAGAAGGAGAGAGAGCAGAGAGACAGGAGAGCAGTGGGTAGGTACGTCCGTTAGTGCCGTGCATCCAATGGGAAGCATAATGACTTATTTTAAAGCAGTGGCTCTTAACTGGTGGGTTGTGATCTAACCGTGAAAATACTAACCATAAAATCATGAATAGTTAGGATAATAAAATACTTAACAAGTTGTGAGTCAATCCACTTAAACTCTATGGTTCATCAGTTACAGTCAAATTTGACAACATGGAAAGTTGTTTGATGTGATCTCATGCCTTTAAAACCATGAACTAAATTATGCAATGCAAAAAAAAAAAAAAAACATTTACATGTTTGGTACCATGTTAGGTCAACACTTGATGTTAAAATCTAGACTCTAAAGAATAACCAGTTGAGAACCACTGCACAGACTGTGGTTTGTCCATCCTGTGATTTTGAATAGCTAAAATCTTTGGTGTAGGTTGACAGGTGCCTGGGAGGATCGTATCACTTTGGCCAAGCTAAAGGAAAAAGTAGTAACGGAGGAAGGACGTGTCATCCTGCGGATCGAAAAGGAGGAGTGGAAGGTAAAGCATTTTGTGACTTGTGCTTTGTGAATTTGATGGCACTTTCAAACTAGAGAGCTAGAGAACTTGAGAAAAAAACAAAAAAACAATTCTGTCATCTACTGAGGAAGGTGCATGATTGTTCTGATGATAGAAGTAAAGGTCTTGTCCTAAAGGGGTGGTGAATTGACTTGTACCCAAGCGACCAATACTTGGCACAGGTGTCCAGTCCTTTTCCTGGAGGGCCACATTCCTGCAGAATTTACCTCCTCAAGAACTTGACTAGTTGTTTCAGGTGTTTAGCTAGGGTTGAAACTAAACTCTGCAGGACACTGACCCTCCAGAAACAGAACTGGGGCTAAAGGTTATATGGTTTGTGGCAGAACCCCAAACTGAGGTTTCAGCAAAGTTTAGCTTCAGCCTACCCCAACACAACTATCTGGGTATTCAAAGTCATTAGTGTTCTCGATTTAAAGCAGAGCTGCACAGACCAATGAGTGTAGGACATCAAAGTACTGCGTTTTCCGAAACCACCTTAACACTACGTCATTCTTAAGTTGTACCTTAAGACGTACCTTATCTTTAGCGCCTGTTTTCCGAAACCTTCTTAGTTAGGTATACCTCCTGTAAGTCATTCCCTCTTAGCTATACCTTATCGCTGTTGACGTGACCACCAACACGCAAAAAGCTTTTTTACGTCGCAGTTTAACATAACAGTTTAAATGATCATTTAATATAAAATCTGATTTAGTATTAAATTTACATTTTTACTTTACTTTTAATTTTTACACATAAAATACTCAAGCTGTTATAGCCTACACCCAGTGAATAGAAATGTTTTTATAAATAAAGTTTCCATACACTAATGGTTGTTAGCTTTTTTTAATTACTATCCTAAGACACATCAGCTGGCGAACCACTTGACAGAAACGGCTTAAGAGTCTATATAAAGAAAGATGAGTTTACACAAACTTTATAGCTATGGTAGCGCTCGCAAAATTGTGCCATTTTTTGGAGACCGTTATGCAGACACTCGCAGTGGCGGTTCTACATTGAAATACTTTTCCTATACCGCTGTGAAGGAAAGAGCGCACAACTGATGGTTGAGGCATCGATATCAAAGGACAGCAACTGCTAAGCTCACAATTAAGAAGGTTTACCTTAAGCACCATCCTAAGGTATAGTTCGGAGAACACACGTAGGAAAGGTATAACTGTAGTTAAGGTAAACCTTTTGAGTCTTCGTAGCGTACTAAGAGACAACGTTATTGGAGATCGCAGCCCAGACCTATTTTGAAGACCTTGATTAAGTGGTACAGGTGTGTTTAATGGAGGTCGGAGCTAAAGCCTCCAGGAACCGGGTTACCCCTGATGTCTAATAGAGAAAGAATTAGTTCTTTAAACTGGCTAAAAACATCTATCAAACTGCTGCTCACATATTTGCAGATTTAACAGACTTTTGTTTTAATTAGATTTTTTTTTGGTTGAGTGTTTGGTTTTGACAGTTTGTTCTTTCTTGTAGACTCTTCCTCCAGCATTGGTCCAACTCTCACAGATCCAAGAATGGCAGTTACACCGAATAGGACTTCAAAAAATCCCACGGTTCATCTCGAGCTTCGAAAGCCTCATAGTCTTGGATTTGTCTCGTAATTCAATCACAGAGATTCCCAAAGAGATTGGTCAGTAAAAAAAATGGGTGTCATCTGTACAAACTTTGACTTTCTTTAGCTTAAGAAACTCTCTTCTAAATAACAGGCCAACTAACTCGGTTGCGAGAGCTGTTGTTGAGCTATAACAGAGTACGCCGTGTACCAGAAGAACTTGGCGGTTGTGAAAATCTGGAGAAACTGGAACTTGCAATGAACGAAGATCTGGATGAGCTGCCTACTCCGGTATCAATAACACTGGACTCATAAAAATACACTTTGTTTTTGAAACTCTCTATATTCCCACAACCTGTGCTTGCTTTGATCTAATTTCCTTAGCTTAGCAATCTAAAAAAGCTGTATCACTTGGACCTCTCTATGAACCAATTCACCACCATTCCAGATTGTGTGGTCAACCTTCCTTCTCTAGAGTGGTTAGACATGGGCAGCAACAGGTTGGAAAGTTTGCCGGAAGATATTCACAGGTAAAAAAAAAAAACTACACTACAAGCAACTTCTGATGATTTCTTCTACCGACAGAACCAAGATTTTCTAAATTCTAATAACTTTGTCCCAATTTGTTCTAGAATGGAGAAACTTCACACCCTGTGGCTCCCAAGAAATGAACTAGAATACCTGCCAGACAATATCAGTCGCATGCAAAGTCTGGACACGCTAGTTCTGAGCAAAAATAAACTACGAGACATTCCTCCACTTATGGAGGGCATGAGTAACCTCAGGTAAGCACCAAAGTACTGCGTTCAATTTGTAGAACTTCACTGGGAACCAATAAAAAGCTTCATTAAAGCAAAACAATGATTCTACTAGCCTGGCTTCCGCGGCTTTAAAGCTCATAGGAGCTTAGTCTGGCCAAGCTACCTTAGTAAGGCGGGCTTAACCTGCGTCCATCAGATGGCTCTGTATACTACTGGACGAATCTACAACCAATCAGACCACTCATTTCGATGACGTATGCGTAGCGACGAAACCTGAAGTCACCGTAACCAATTGTAGCTAGCTTCAATAAAGCAGTAGGAAAATGTCTTTACTAACTTTAACAACTTCTGCTCCGTTTCCAAAGAAAACCTGTCATGAAAATTTCTCAAAACAGCTGCAACAGAAGAGTCGAACGATTGAACAATTGGGGTTTGGGGGGAGCTCGTTTCTCATTGGTTCCCACTTTTCTGGGAACAGAAATGGTCTACAACGGCAGCTTGGCCAGACAAACTTCGCTCGGGAAATGAATGTAGCGTCAAAGGAAGTATAGGCGGGCCCAGGCTATGATTCTATAGGAAAGCCTGGAATCTCACACAAATATGACAATGCAAATATTCTTTGGACTAAGTTGCAAAACACTGGCGTCCACATACATATTTTACGAATTGTTACAATTAGGCCACTACAATTAAAATGCTTATTCTGCAGGTTTGTGAATTTCCGAGACAATCCTTTGACTTATGATGTGACGCTTCCTGATTTAAAAGAGGACGTAGACGAAGAGGAGAACGACCAGGAGATGTTTGGTCGCGACTTCATGCACTTCTACATACATGAGGCCCGGAAAAGAGGTTATGCCATACTCAATATGTATTGCGTGCAAAACTGGTAGCAGAACTTTATTATAAAATATTGCATAAATAAAACAAACAAGAAATTCAAGTCCTAAAGGCTGCTTAATGACCAGCTCTTGCGTTAAATGTCTCTTGCAGGATCCCAAACGTTCACATCCGTGCTAAATGTGACGTTGGATGGCGTGTCAGAGACAGCATCGTCTTTGTGACTTGCATGCTGGCTTCTGTTTGCTCGTCTGCCTTCAGGCTTGATCTACTGGCCAGTCATGCCAAGCTCTGAGAGGAGCACTTCTTGTCTTTTAAATGTCATGTCGTCTATGCTGTTGGAGTTGCTGCTTCCTGCTAGTACTGAATGTCGTAACTAATGTTTGTGGATGAGCTAAAATCAAAAATCCATGAACACTGATCAATAAAATGTAGCATATGTGTCCTGCACTTGTGCTTATTTGTTTGCTTGTTTTTAAGAAGGTTGCTGAGATTCATCTCTATTCTGATCGGCTGTGGGGACGGCAGTTAGTAACACATTCTCCAATGAAACGTCTCTGCTTGTGTAATACTTCAGACTGGTTTCGAAGCCTTTTTGCTGGAGGTAATACAATCTGCCATGGTCAATCAGACGTTTGCAAAGCCATCCGATCTGTTCCCGATCTTTAACAGACAACAAACTGCAAAAAAAAAACGTTGACAAATGAGATCATGATCTTGATGCCATTATTATTGGCTAATCCCTTGAAAACTCACCTGCTGGGGGTATCTGGTAAAGCTTCTTCGCTCGTTTCATGTTCTTCCTCTTCATCTGTTTTATGCTCGTTTGGTTTTTCTGTTATCTTGGAGCCAAATTTTCTCATCCCACATGTGGCCCAGCTCGACATGCGCTGAAAGGCAGCAAACTCCTCCGGTCCAAGACCTTTCTGCCTAAAGAACTCTTTTCCCACATAGTGTCTCCAATCGCAACGGTGGTGGCAGCAAAGAGCTATAGCCAGTCCTGACACTATGAGATTTTTACCAGCCTCCCTGCCTTCGGTTGAGGGAACAGGCTTAATTTCATCACAAGCACCCTCGTTCTGATCGCGTTTTGCACGCTTCGTTGGAGGTTCATCATCTTCCTCGGAGCAGTTGTGCTCAAATAAACAACGAAGGGCCAGATCTGTGAAGACAAGTTGACAAAACTCAGTCTTGTAGTACTGATACCATAATAGCATTTATTGAAATCTTGTCTACCAGTTGCTGCACCACACAGGTGCTTCCCGACACCAATAACAGGAAGTCCTTTTTCTCTCAGAAGAGGGACCTTCCCTGAAAAGTACAAAGAAGAAGTCTCATTTATGAGAAGATCAAGTTTAAGATTAAGAGATTTAGGACCACTCACGTAAATCGAGGTGCTGAATATCAACCTGAAGCCTATCAAAAGTTGAGTCTGCATTTTTGTGCTTGCCATCTACCTTAAAAATACATGGAATTGAATTTTAACTTTTCAGTTGATATTTGATATTTTTTCCTGTTCTTGAGGAAAGATTAGCATCAGGTGAATGGCATCACACCTTAAAGCGGGTACTGGACCTTTCCACGAGTAAAAAATTGACATTTTCAGCTATTTCTTTAAGAGCGATGTGAATCCAGTGGGACAGCTTTCCTTTTCCTGCTCCAAACTCTATGTAGCATCTGTTCGGTTTGAGCAGTTCCAAAACCTCCATGTTTCCAAGAATCGAGGCCTGTGAAACCGGGTAACATTTCTTATAAACACGGATATACGAAGACTACCTATATAGTTTATGTGGTTTGGCAGTTCTGGAGTGACTTACCTGTTGCTTGAGGTGTTTAAAGGCAGAATCTCCATTCTTTGGGTCATTTAGAGGCTCGTGTAGAGCAGAATGTGAGAGTGTGTTTTCAACAAGTTTGGTATTTAGTCCTGAGGGAACAGGTAAACATGTGCAAATCCCTTATTAGGTAATTAGCTAAACTATGATATAAGCAGATTTCAGTCATGTGACAGTTGCATACCTTTCAGAGCAGTTTTGAGTTTGGTGATCAGCTCATCCAGTTCCTCTTTAGATCGTTCAGCGATGGTTATCTGCATTGATGCATCATTATTAAGCACATATCTATTCTTTAAAGCCATGAAATTTAGATACATATGCTCTGATGAGCAATACGATCACCTCCTCTATGGTTTCATCTTCACTAGCAGAACCAGCATTGATGTCTTTCACGTAATAAATCTAATATAAACAAATCAAACATGGAAGTGTCATTTACACAACATGCATTATGCTACATGGATGTTTTTTTATTATTCTACTGGTGTAGAAAAAAAGGGAGTTATTCATACATACCGGTTTTGGCTTCTCCTTAGAGTTACATTTCTTCAGATGCTTAGCCAAATTATCTTCAAATACAGTGCTGTTTAATACAGGAGAGATAATATTTTAAACATAAAAGTTCAATGTCTGACACTGAGACCTGGGAAAAAACTACTAGTTCTAAGTTTTAGGAATCAAAATATGCCTTTTATGCAGAAACAGAAATGTACGGCGATTCATTTAAAAATACACCTTATTTATAATCCAAATATGTCTTTAAAGTAACATAATTGCATATACATAAAATTAAAGCCCTACAAATGTTTAATATGGCTATTTTGATTATAGTACTTTTTTTTATCTGAGCCAATTAAACTGATGTAGCTAAAAATTAGCCACAATTCATTCATTCACTACCAGATTTGTCAGCTATCATATATTAATTCATTAATTAAGAAATATTCAAGCCAGACATAACATTTCTACATCCACGAATTTCCTGAATTATAATTGGATTGACTTTTGAACACTACACCAACTCTCTCAAACTCGTTAGAAGAGTGAACATCTTACTGTTTCGGGTCCAAAGGACAGGGTATTCTTTTTTTCTCACTCTCTTCACCCTACATAGAAATGACATCAAAGTCTGAGTTAATAAGTCTAATTAATAAACTAATGGGAAAGCCAAGTAAAAGCGCATCCATTCAGAGCCGCATATTTTCATTCACATACAGCATTTGCATGTTCCCCGCAGAAGGTTTTCCCACTTCCAACAATCATCTTGCAATATCGTTTCTTCTTTGCCACATAAAAAGCACATCGTCCAGGTAAAGGCGCTGACACGCCGTCTGCTACAGACTCCTCCATACTGATGACGCAACTAACTGACTTCCGCGAGACGTTCCAAAATAAGAGCTATAAACAACAGCGCTGAGAAAAATAAATAAATAACGCATACGTGTTATTTGTTTGCTTGTTTACAAGTCCGTATTCTCGTTAACCTTTCTTAAAAATATTAAATTAATTATTAGCAGTAGTAAATCTTTTGTCCTGCCTGTTTTGATGTGGCTGTCATCAAAACCGGAAGTGCGTCGTCATC
>JAUMHQ010000087.1:5487489-5499678 GCA_032361165.1 Enteromius paludinosus
TTTATCAGTACATTACAGAAAATAATGAACTTTATCACAATATGCTAATTTTTTGAAAAGGACCTGTATATATATATTTGACACATTTATTTATGTATTTATTTTGTAATGTATATATTTAATGTTAAGTCAGTATTAATTAGGAACACTAAATGTCTCTGTGTCTATTTCCACAGGTATCTGTGGCCTGAATGATAGTGATTGGGATTCTGGGATTTCGCTCCAAGGTAGTGAACACAGCCAAAGGTGGGCAGCACAGATTGATGCTCTCACATTACTCTCTTACACACAGCACGTGTATTTAGCTTCTCATAGTGCTGATTAGAGATAATTATTTCATCTTCCTGAGACTTTCAAAAGTAGTGTTCCTTAATTCCTCCTAATAACAAAACAGCATCGGCACGACAGAATGTTGAACTTACAAAAGAAGTGGTATGTGAGCTCAGGAGAAAACAGCTGCTGATGCTTTTCATGAGCTGAGGAGCTAGATCATATCATCGGCTCTTCCTGCCGCTCCTTTAAACTCCACCTAAGAGCTAAATAACAAAAGGAAATAGCTGAGCTTTTTCCCCAAACTAATAAAGATGCCAACAAACATGTGGGTCATTGTCAGAAAATGTCAGGAACTTTAGGAACATTATAGGAAAAACCATACATTAAGTGTGTAATAATGATATTTATGTAGATTTTGTTTTTTTTTAAGTTTTATTTTTAAAACCGATACAAAGCTAATTCAAAAAGTGATTGAGGCATGAAAACATTTGATAATAAATATATATTTTTGATTATGATTACTATTATTTTTACATTACACACTAAACAGAATTTCTGAACCCCCATAAATTAGCGTACCTGATGTATTTAGTTGTAAAAATAAAAAAATAATTAACTATTTTTGTAACTATCAATATTTTTTTCGTTACATTGCACACTGAAAATAGTTAAAGCTATTATATAGTAAAACTAAGTTTTCTTTGAATAATATCAGCGTATAGTCTGGAGGCATAGCATTTCCTGACTCATTTTATAAGCACTTTCATGTCGTGGTATCACCATATTCCTGTTTTAGAGTAATATTCAAGTCTTTGATCATGTAAACATATGCATAAGTCCATCTAGTGCATCATAATCAGGTACTAACCCCACACACACTCAGCGTCCGTCAGCCTAATTAGTGATGACGGTCTGCTCCACTTAATCCCCCCACTCCACACAGGAGCTGACGTGTTTCTTTCTCTGTCTCTCTCTCTCTCTGGCCGGCCCACAGGGCCTTTGTGTTGGGCGACGACCTTCCGCTGAGCCCTCGCCACGAGCAGGCCAAACGACTGCTGGAGAGAGCGCGTATGAAGGCCCGGTCCAACCCTCTCAAAGCCGACCACACCATCCTACCCGTCCAGAGGGACAACCCGTAAGTATTCCCGCTCTCTAGTCCTTGGCTTGCTGGAGTTTCGGCTTGGGGGTTGGGGTTTTGAGGCTTAGGCATCTTGGGAAGGGAGGGTGACTACACGGCTCTATTCATATCAAAACAAGGAAGCCTTCGACCTGCTCACGGTTGAGGATTTGTGTGCGGGGTGTAGATCTTAAACTGTATTATTTGGTGCTGGACTAGTCTTTTGAAGGGGGAAGCGTCTGGCAAATCTCTTTTTAGAAGCAACAGGTGCCTGTTGTTTTCTGTTTAAGTTTGGCATACTATATAAAGACGTTAAATGAGTTTGTATTTATACGAAACTAGTATTGTATAATAACTGCAGTATCAAAGAAAACAAAGATGTACATACAATGCTAGCAGGAAGCTAATGGCAGTCTGAATTTAAACTTCTAAACTAAGTATACCGGCGTCCTCCTCCAAACGCTTATGTTATATAAGACTACCTGAATTGTACACACGGTTGGTCCCTCTAAATCCCGTTTCCCCGTCCAGCACTCTGTTCTCTACCTCAGCACTTTCACACAAAGACAGATGGGCGAGCCGCCCCAAACGCCTGTCTCCTTGTTTGGTATGAAGACAAGCAGCGTGCATTGCATGGCAGCATCCGGAACAGATTAGGGCAATTTTAAACGTCACAACAAAACCTGACACGCACTGAGAAAATAGATTTTTAAAAATATTTATAAAGGTAAAAATATACCTAAAAAACAACAATAATATTTTTAAATAATAATTAAATAATAATAATAATTAAAAAATAATTCATGAATTAGTGTACTTGGGGCATTTAGTTTCAAAAAGAAATTAAATTAAATTAAATTAAATTATTAAAAAAATAAAATAAAATAAAATAAAATAATTTAATTTAATTCAATTCAATTCAATTCAATTTAATTTAATTTAATTTAATTTAATTTAATTGCTTAGATGTAAAAAACAGCTTATCTGACAGCTTAAAATTCTCCCTTTTTATTTAAATGGGAGCTTTGATGACACTGCTTTGCCGTCCTGCTCTGCTACACCTGCCATGTCTGCCAGCTGTTACTTTCCTTCTCCCTAATTCCCTTCCTGCTTTCCCTTATGGGGAAAACAGCACAGTGATGTTGAGCACACTGCTGTCAGCTCGCTCAGGTTAAACTTAACACTTAACTGCCTCTCTTGAGATTGAACGTTTAAGACGAACTCGCAGCTGTAAAGTCCCATAGGTTTCAGAACAGTGCACTAAGCTTAATAGCCATAAAAAAAACTCCCAGTGCACAATAATACACCTGTAGATTACTATCCATGCACTTAAAGCAAGCAGAGAATATTGAATATTTTCTCATGTTTAACCAAGAGCTTATGATATCTGGCATGCTAAAGGTGACCTTTCTTAAAGGAGTAAAAAAAGTATGTCAGGAATGTGCACAGAGGAGCCAAAGAAGAACGAAATTTTCCTCAGGAATTTGCCCATGTCTCCATGCTGAGAGATAGTCTGCCGGCGTGCATCAGTTTCTTTGCGTGTCTAAGTGCTCAGGAATGCAACTCATTTCGTATATGTGCATGTGTGTACAGGGAGCTGTTGTCCTGGGTTGGTGTACCCTTACACCAGGCTCCTCTCACGGGGAAGGAGGGCGTGGCGGTGGTCTCCGGAAACCTCAGTGACTCCTCCAGCGGCGACTCGGCAGGTGGGACCCATCGGAGACACGGACAGTCGCCAACTCGTGTGCGTTTTGAAGATGAATCGGAGAAGGACGCTGAGGTGCGCTACCTGGAGCGGCTACGCCAGCGACGCAGGGCTGGAGAAAGAGCGCAGGGGCTGCTGGTGTCCAAACCCACCTTGTCGTCTTACATCAACGGACAGAGAGAGACGCGACATGGCTCGCATGAATCAATATTCTGGAAGCCGAAAGCCAAGAAAAGTTTGTTGAACGGTAAAGGTCCGGAAACAGCAAACAGGCAGTGTAACTCTTGTGGGACCTTTCTAAATGAACCCCACGGGCCTAGCTTGAGCTCAAACACTCTGTCTTTACCTAATGGGGAAGCCGAAGGGAAGAAGATACCGTGTTGGGTCGCTCCCACACTTCCCAACCGGCTTGTCCGGATTGAACAAATCAAGGAGACGTACATTGGGACGAGTCCCGCTATCGTCCACAGCGATGGGACGCACTGCAGTCCTGTGGATAACGTAAGCGGTAGGGGAACATTCCAGAAGCTAAAGAAGAAGGTGCGGAAACAAGAGAGCAAGCAGGAACCCTTGTACGTCAATGGTCTGAGGGCTCCAACACCTCCGAATTGCAACAGTGGAACTCAAATGTGTCTCTCGAATGGACTAGCATTGCCACTTAACCCCTACGCCACGGATCCACTTGGACAGAGAATCCCAGTCGTTTGCATCCCTACATCCGGAAAGGGACCTGTAGCACCTCCATTGCCCCCCAAAGGAGAGCCATCCAGCTCCCACCTTCCTCAGCCAACCCCTCCACCTCTCCAACCGAAAAAATCAGCCCTGAAATCCAGCTCAAAGAACCGCTCTAATGGTCAGCGGACCGTCACGCTTTTATCTTCGCCGGAGTATCACCTGGACTCCACAGAGGCAGGGGGCGCTGTGAAGAGCTGTCTTCAGGAACAGGCTTCCTCCGGACTGGGTTACTGGGAGGACAGATCTCCAATGGTCACCTCTGGACCCATACTCAGGACGAGCCCAGTTCTGTGTGCTAGAAACTCACCCATACAAGGGGAAGAAAGGCTAACAGGTTAGTTTAACTACATAGGCTTATAGCAGTAGTAACCGAGCAGGGTTTATCCAAAGTAACTTACAATACATCAGGGATGTCCTCCTGGAGGCCCAACGTCCTGCTCAGTTCTGCTCCAAAAGATCACAATTCTGTCGTTTATTACTCACCCTCATGTCATTCCAAACCCGTAAGACCTTAAGATTAAGATACTTTAGAGCTTTCTGATAGCCAGACTTCCGTGACTATAAAGCTCATAGGAGCTTTAGTTTGGCAAAGCTACCTTACTACCCACCTTCTGGGAGGCGGGGTTAATCTGCGTCCATCAGATGGCTCTGTATACTACTGGACGAATCTACAACCAATCAGACCACTTATTCCGATGACGTATGCGTAGCGACGGAACCTGAAGCCACCGTAAACAATTGTAGCTAGCTTCAATAAAGCAGTAGGAAAATGTCTTACTTTAATTACTTCTGCTCCGTTTTCAAAGAAAAGCTGTCATGAAAATTTCTCAAAACAGCAGCAACATCAGAGTCGAACGATTGTTGCTGCTCGTACACGCCATGTTTGAACGCCGTAGAACTGCTGCGTCATCGCGTTACACCCACCTCAGTCGTGCCGGGGGCGGGGGAGCTCGTTTCTCATTGGTTCATTTTTATGGGAATCTGAAATGCTCTAAAAAGGCAGCTTGGCCAGACTAACTTTGCTCGCCAAAAGAATGTAGCGTCAAAGGAAGTATGGGCGGGCCCAGGCTAGCTTTCTGGCCCTCCATAGACAGCACAGCAACTGACAGGTTCAAGGCCCAGAAAGGGAGTAAAGACATTATTAAAATAGTCCATGTGGTATCAGGCCTTTAACTGTAATGTTAAGAAGGCATGATAATACTTTGTGTGCGCAAAGATAATAAAAATTAACAACTTTATTTAACAATTTCTTCTATTCCAGTCAGTGTCTGCCGCCATTCACAAAAGTACAACAACATCAATATTTTTGTTCGCTTCGCACATAAAAAGTATTCTCGGATCTACCTAAAATTAGTTGAACCACTTGATGTCACATGGACTATTTTAACCATGTCTTTGCTTCTTTTTTGGGCCTTGAACGTGGAAGTTGCACTACAGTCTATGGAGGGTTCGAAAGTTTTCGGATTTAATAAAAAATATATTAAATAGTCTTCTGGCGATGAAGCTTTTATGGGTTTGGAATAACATGGGGGTAAGCATTACATAACAAATTTTTCATTTTGGGGTGGAGTAACCCTTTAAGCCCAAAATACCATCCTGCCTGGAAGTTTTATAGTAAGCCTAAAAGACCTTGACTAGCTGGACCAGGGGTGTTTAAGTGGGCTTCAAGCTAAACTAAACACCCCCGAGACAATCCCCCTAAAGAGAGTGCAAGAAACACCGGGTGTCTAAATTGGGCACAATGTTGATACGACTCAAACCAGCAGCCTACTGGTTACTAGCACTAGCACTACTAGTAAAGCACTACTAGCACAAGCTGTGCAATACATATTTAAACACAGTGTAAAGGGTAAAGCTAATATTTCAAATGCGCGCTTATGTAATCTAAAAATGAATCAAAGCTTTTCCCAGAATCAAGCGCCACTTCCAGGTAGGCCTGTGAGCCCTGCTCCAGTCAGCAAGGTGACACCTTTGGGTGAGCACACTGTTCACTGCGTTCCTGTCCCGCTGGGGATTGCCCAGATCAGCAGATCCACACTGTCCTGTTGGAGTAATCCCACAGTGGGCCGGGCGCTAGCGCGATAAGCAGCTACTTTCTCCCAGTCTTTTTCCACCTCCTTCAACAGTTTTCCATTTTGTGTGTTTCTTATGTTACAGTTACATATTGTTATTAAACGTGGTCAAAATTCATCATGATATGGAACATGTTTCATCCATATTCTTACAATACACTCAGCCATGTTTTCCACTCTTCTCTAGATGTGGAACAGCACCAGAGTACAGGGCAGCAGGGATCTGATGCAACATTCAGCAGTGCTGAATCCACCCAGACTCGTCTCGGTGACGGACACGTCAGAGGACCAATCAGACCAGTGCATCACAGAGCTGCTAGCCCAAACTTTACACAGTGAGTAAAGAGGAAAGGAAGAGAGGGTGGAAATATTGAAAATGCTATGTCCGTACCCACATCTACCATAGTTCCCCCCCTTTTTTTCGGTTAACCTTGGGCAGCATTTCCCAAAAACGCAGGCTCACTGTTCTTTTGGGAAACGCAGCCCGGATCGTTTACTAAAATGTACAATCCTTTCTCTGAACAATGTAATTTCCGGGGGCCACAATCACACGGATTGCTTTGGCACTTAAGGCTCAAAGTAGGTCAGAGGAGATGTGGGCCAGGCTTCATGATAACTACATGTTTGTCTACTACAACACTGCCACCTACTGACTCAGAATCACAAATGCATAAATATTTACAAAATCAAAGGTTCGGTTTGTAAGTATATAATTATGTGTATAAACAAAAGCAATGTAGGATGCAGTAAATCATGATTATTTGTTTGAAAGCACTTATATCAGTATATATTATATACCTTTGTGTATTTATTATGTGTACATATAAATAAAAAAATTTACTGTATATATTTAGACATTTTTTATGCATTAACATGCCTATATTTATATACATACATGCATATTATATAGAAATGCATTTAATATATAAACATAACATTTCTCTTAAATATATACATGCATGTGCATTTCTATATATATATATATATATCTACACACACACACAATCTATATATATATATATAAATATATGTGTGTGTTGGGCAACAGTTAATTGCAATTAATCACATCAAAAATAATAGTTTGTGTATACTGTGTATATTAATTAAGTATATATAAATACAAACATATGCATATATATATTTAATGAAAAATGTTTATTTATTAAATATGCTTAATTTTCCTTTTTATTGCATTTCTTTTAAATATATACATGTATATATTTAAAAGAAATGCAATAAAAAGGAAAATTTTACTAACATCACAAAATCCAAATTGCAGCGTTATATAAAGTAAAATTAATGAAATGACAAAAAAATAAGCAAATAAACATCTTTTTGTCAGTTATACATTTATTAACTATTATGATGAATATATTCATATTAATTGATAAAAGTATTATTTTTATTTACTTTTGCAGAGGGTCGGATGCAGAGCAGCGGGAGGGTCGACCCAAACTCTCCCTGCGGCGGTTCTTCTCTGCCATGGGGCTGAACAGCGTGGGGCTGCTGGGAAAAGGACGATCCAGCAGCATGGATCAGCTCAGCCTGCATCCCAAACCAAACTCAAACCTGAACCCAAACCCTCGGCCGACTTCACCCTCCACCTCCCCCAGCCCCACACACAGACACCAGCACCAGCTGAAGAAAGCCCCCTCGCTGCAGACTATCCGGCTGGTTAGTACCTAGAAAATATCAGACGTTTCTCAAAAGCATCAAGAATTAGTTTCTTATGAATGGATGTTAATAACATTTGTAAGATAAGGTAGATTTGGATGCAGCTTGAAGGTTGACTGTATCCTTTCTCATCACTAGGGGTCTCCGTTTCTCCAGCTGAGAAGATCTTCATCGGCTCAAAACCTGCAAATCCCCAAAAAGAAAACAGACCGTTCCTCTGCATACGCTCCAGGAGAACAGCCCTGTAGTCCAGTATTAAGCAGGTGCAGATAATTACAAACAAACAATATATTAATATAATATAAGAAGTACTGGGCAACGATTATTCATGATTAATTGCATTCAAAATAAACGTGTTTGTTTACATAATATATGTGTGTACAATACATGGTGTGTATTTATTATTATTATTTATTTATACATAACAAATATACACAGTACACACCCATATTAAATAAACAAAATGTTTATTTTCGATGTGATTAATCAGTGCCCCGTACTAAATATAATAATACAATATAAAATAATATAATTGAAGAAGAAATAACATTTTTATGATTTGTTTTTTGAGTCATTAATTTTTTTCAGGATTACATTAACTAATATTAATGTATATTAAACTATATATATATACACACACACATGCACTCACAACAAATACCAGAAATGTTATGACTATTAAATATTATTATATAAATCAATATATATATATATTTAATTATATTTTTATTATAATTAATATTTATATAATAATTTAAGTATAAAATATATAAATATATAAATTTGAAAACTAAATATATGCTATTAAATATATTTATATTTCAATAAAAAACATGTAAATATATATTATTTAATATTACGTTATTTATTTATTTGGTTTTTTTCAAATATAAAGATTTTTAAATAAAAAATAATGATGTTTCTGACAGTCTAAGTACATGGTGGCTGCTTTCCTTGTCTTGTCATTGACCTAAATCAAAACACTACGTCCCTTTACTATGGTAACGTCACAGTACACACCACTTGACCTCAATAAATCTGCCTGTTTAGCTATTTGTAGCCTTTTCGTGTTATGAACGATGGCAATTTGAAGCATGACATGTTCTGCGGAGCATGCACGGTGTTTCTGTAATGCTCAGACAGCTGTCGTGTTGTGCAACAGGATAAGTATTTTCCATTGACTGGGTCAGCAGCAGCAGCAATAAAAAGAGGGAGAGAGGGAGGGAAGATAAAAATAGAGGTGTGTGTGTCTGCCAAAGAAAGACATGGAATGCAGGGAATGATCGCCCGTCTGCATGCTGCTGCTATATTCAGCCTCTTGTGTGTGTTACTAGACGCTGCCCTTTGAGCGTGTGTGTGTGTGTGTGTGTGTGTTTGGGTTGTTCACAGCGCCAGAGAGTGTTTGTCACTGGCGTTGTGATTCGATAGCGCCTGTGAGCGTGTGTTGTGTTTATGAGTGTGTGAATATGTGTCTGAGCGAAGGAGAGATAGCCAGAGAGAAGCTCCAGCCCCAGTGACTGGAGACAAGCTGCAGCTTACATCATCTGTCTCCAGAGCCAGTAAGAAAGCAGAGAGCCGCTACAGAGACGGGCTATTATTGGCCACTCGCTCGGATCTGACAGAGAGAAAAGGAGATAAAAATACGAGCTGAAATACAAAGAGCTAACACTGCCATTCCTCTGGGGACTGTTGTTATTTTACCGGCTTCAATGAAAAAATTTCACCGTTAAAAAGTACAATTCTGTACAGAAATAAATAAGAAACTGTTATATAATTTTTTGTAAAAAATAAATCATGTCATAATATAATACTGACATTTACAAAAACAGTTCTGCGAGTTTTTTGTTTATTGATATGTTTCTATACAAAATAATAACTATAATAATAAATAACCCCTATTATATTATATATATCTATTTATACAATAAGCTTCAAAAATTATATTATATTTAATATTATTAATTTAATTATTTGATATTAATTAATTAATTATTATTATTATATTTATTATATTTAATGTATAAGATAAATGCCATAATATATATATATATATATATTTAAAACAATTTTAATGTATAAATATATAAATATTATTAATTATATAACGTGAGAGTGTACTTTTCATAAATAATATCTTATTATATTAGAATATTAATAAATAATAATAATTAAATATATATATGTGTGTTTGTGTGTGTGTAAATATTGAATGTATTAAATTATAGATTTATAAACATTAGATTATTATAATTAAAGTAAATATATCAATATAATAAAAAAAAAAATACAAATAAATTTGGCCTAGTGGGACCTTTCACGGTCAAGAACCACTTACATTGTTATTATCATTAGAAAATTGCTTAAATTAACATAATAATATATTGTAATTAATAAATAACTCGACTTGTAATCTGGCACTAAAATAGTTTTGTTGCGCTTTTGTGGTGTTTTTAAGTAGATAAATCTGTGTTTCAGGGATCTTCAGCGTGCCTTGAGTGTAGAGGACGTGGGGCGGCCAAGTGCGGTGCGTCCGGTGGGACGTGTGGCCCAGGCCTTCCCTGATGGGACCATCCTGCTAGAGCTCTCCAGACCCCCCAACGGCCCGTTCGGCTTTCTCATCTCACGGGGAAAAGGCAGGCCGGACTCAGGTGAGAGAACTCCTGCTCTTGTTTTCATGCGCTTCTGACTTGGTCCGAAAGTTTAATGCTAACCGGCTTCATGTTGAAGGGGTGTACGTTGAAGAAATGGGTGACAGCAATATGGAGAAGCTCTACGCGGGACTGCTCGGGGTCGGAGACGAGATCTTAGAGGTGAACGGCGAGAAGGTGGCAGGACTCAGTCTGGACCTGGTGACCCGTTTAATGACTCAAAACAGCACAGCTTCGATCCGGGTACTACGACACAGACGCCCACAGCGCTAACTGAAGACAAGACTGTACCAGAAACACAGTTTGTTGAAGTTAACGTAAACGAGTTTGTGTAATCGGCAGTATTACATTTAACCGACCTTTGGAGTTTTATCGCTATGATCACACAACCTTATCCTTATTAAGGGACAGTTACCCATAAATGAAGTGTTTTTTAATACATTTCTGTGCAAGGTCTGTTCACACCAAAAACAATAGCAGTAATCACAAAATTATTCTAATTTCGAATAGCAGAGTGCACAACTATAATGGTAACAACACAGAGGAACAATATCGCTGGAATCACTTTCCAACTAAAGTACGGCAAAAACACTGGCAGCCAATCGGAATCCATCCTGCTTTGAATAGTTTGAGCATTTAAAGCGGCAGGTGACAAATCTGCAGCGCACGATTATAATAAACAACATGTTATTGCGCAATTGCAGTGGATGCTAATATAGTTCAATCGTTACAGCGATTTAGAGTTTAGCACGGTAATATATACATGGCACGGTTAATGTGTTAAAGTGCCCCTATTATGTATTCTTGAAAATGAGCTTTTATACAGTGTGTAACGCAGCTTTAAGTGAGTTAAAACATCCTGCAGTTTCTGAAAGCGCACCGTTTTTATTGCCTCTCAAAAGAAAGAGTCGACTCTGAATCATTGAGATGAGTCGTTTTTAAAACGAGTCCCAAGCCGTTTCATGCTGACGCCAAAATGAAACATTAGCTTTACTAGTTTATCTTTTCACGTTTGTCTGAATAAAAATGCGAAAAATTTAATTTTTTGAATTCGAAAAAAAAAATCGACCAATCACAGAAAAGAGAAATGAACAAACAAGGTCAAAATAAATGCACATTACAAGAAAATCAAAGTGTTTTTTGACCTTGCATGCATTCCAACCTGTTGTTTGGGACTCCCAAAACCAAAATATAAACCTTTCATAACCCACAATAGTAAAATAACCCCCTTATATAACATGCGCGACATAAACCCAGAGCAGCTCTATACAGGTGGAGCTTGGGGAGGAGGAGGGTTTCTGAAGGACGCTGCAACAGATACAGCAAACACTAGCCGAGTATTTAAATGCAGGGCTCTAGAGTGCGACCATAGTTTCTCAATAGTGCCACTAAGAAAAATTCGAGGTCACGACCAGCCGTCTCACAGACACACTTTAAGGGCAGGACACTGTTGCGCGGCGTGGCATCTAGTAAAGACTGAAGCAGAATACGTTCTATTGTATTTTGTCGCGTCGCACTGCCCCGCTCACGTAGACACGGCAACTTATTTGCTAAGAATGTTAAGTTAAGGCCTGATCCATCTGAGAAATATTTAGGCAGCAACACCTTTACCTTTCTCGTAGAATTGTACTTCAAATAAAGAACTTTATGTTGATCAGATACGTTATGTTGATCGTGTGACACCGTGTCTACATCGGACCAGAATGGTGCGACGCGACAAAATACAATAGAACCTATTTTGCTGTCTATAGCTGTTGCAGCGCGGAGTGACAACTGTCTAGTTCTGTGTAGACACGGTGTTAGTTAATCATTTGCATGGCACTGTTGCCTATAGTTTTTTGTTTTGGTGTGAATGGGCCTTAATTTAAAGGTGCTCTATGGGATGTTGCAGGATTTTAGCTCGATTTCATTTTTATCTCAAACCGTATGCATCACCCCTTGATCATCTTGCTGTCTGCCCTCTGA
>JAUMHQ010000087.1:5537355-5558915 GCA_032361165.1 Enteromius paludinosus
AGCTACATACCTTCTATGTACATATCAGAGAACAATTTAAAATATTCTCTCAATGCATTCTATGGCACCTTTAAAAGTTTTGCACTTTGTAAGCTCATGGTAACCCAAAAGATCAAATTTTTACATTTCTTTTTTTGGCTAAATAAATACTGTGGTTGTTGGGTTTCCAGTAGCGCATGTAACTGACGGAAAGTTCAGTTGTTTCTAAACTTCTTGAACTCTGTTATATTTCCCAAAGCAAGCATCTTTGACTTCCTAGAAATAGGCTTTATGTCTTTCCAAAAGAAACGCTTCGACCTTTCTGCTCCTTGGAGAACTTTTCCTTTTATTTTTTCTCCCATCACTTTTCTCCCCTTTTCCTTTCATTCAGCGTCTGTGGTAGCCCGAGGCAAGACAATTAAAAGTTTCCTCAGCCTGTCTCAGTCAATGAATCGCATGATGAGAATCTGTTAGATGCTCTCTCTCTCTCTCTCTCTCCTTATCCGTCTATCAGTTCATCTCTAATTCATTTAGTGTTCTTCCTTCTTTTGAGGCTCTGGCTCTACTGTTAAGTAACTCGTAGTGATCGTAGTCTTTCTCATTCATGCATCTCTCCTTATCATATTTACATTTCAGTTTAGTTTCAATAGTTTTTTCGCTATATTGTTCTAAAGAAGCTTTAAAATTATGCCATCTAATTGCTTTTGCGCACAAAAACTGGAAAGCACTTTCTTGCTTTGGCAAGCTCTAATCTGATTGGCTGCCTTCAACAACTTCCAGGACTTAGGGCACATAGGATTTGTTATCAGTCCGTCGGGGAAAACAATGTTGGGTTTACAAGGGATGAGGCTGAAATAGTGAGAACTTTTGAGGATTAAATAATAACTGGGTTTGCTAAATCTTTGATGAAAAAGTTGATCTTTTTTTTTTTTTACCTAATAAATGATATACCTGTAAGTGGTTCTAATTCATAAATGACATGCCATTTATTTAATATATTTGTTTATTCACATTTACATGTGTGTATATGTAATATAGAAATTCAAGTCAAATTCAAATTTTATACACACATAAAATGTGTGTGAATGAAAGCTATAAAGAAAATATGTATTAAAGCTATAAAGAAAAACAAAATGATTAAATTTAGACAGATTAAATATATATTTAAATATATATGTATATAGTATTATATAGTGGTCGACCGATATATTGACCGATAATTGTAATTTTTTTAAATATCGGCATTGGCACAGATTAAAAATATTTTAAACTATATAGAGAGAGTGAGAGACTGAGAGAGAGAGAGACTGACTGATGTACCTGCCTTTCTTAAATATCGGCATCGGCCGATACTTTTTTGTAGTTTGGCCGACATGTTCAAGGTATGACTTTTATTTTGTGTGTGTGTGTTTTTTATAGATAATGCTAGTTGTCAACCGATATGGGTTTATAAATAAATATTTATTTTAAGTGATATTATGTAATATATGTGTTTATAAGTTATATATACGCACACACACGTCTATATGAAAGAACGATTATATGTTTTTATGTTGTATATTTTATAATGTAAATAATACGACTATATAGTACACATACATAAACAAAAATTTGTTTTGGATGCGATTAATGACAGCATTAATATACACTGCCGTTCAAAAGTTTGTGGTCAGTAAGATATTGAATCGTTTTTAAAGATGTTTCTTTTGCTCATCAAGGCTGCATTTATTAGATTAAAAATCCAGAAAAAAACTGTAATATTGTGAAATATTATTTCAATTTAAAATAATATGAATATATTTTAAAATGTAATTTATTCCTGTGATACAAAGCATCATTACTCCAGTCTTCAGTGTCACATGATCCTTTCAGAAATTAGTCTCATATGCTGATTTATTACTAGTATTATTAATGTAAAGTATATTTTTGGGAACCTGTGTTTTTTTCTCTTCTCAGGATTCTTTGATGAATAACAAGTAAAAAACAACGTAATTTTTTATCAAATATAAAACATTTCTAAAATGTAAATCTATTCTGTGACTTTTTTTGTTCATTTAATAGATCCTTTGTCAATAAAAGTATTAATTTCTTTCGAAGAAGAAAGAATAAAAATGTACTGATCCCAAACTTTTGAACAGTAGTGTAACAGTAAACTACTGTCACAGTATTTTTATCCATTTTAAATAAATGCTTCTCTTGTTAATATTTTAATGATCAAAGAATCCTAAAAGAAACTATTAAGCAGCTCAACTGTTTCCAACACTGATAATAAAACATCAGCATATTAGACTGATTTCTGAAAGGATCATGTGACACTGAACACTGGAGGAATGATGCTTTGTATCACAGGAATTAATTACATTTTAAAATATATTCACACAGAAAACAGTTATTTTAAATTGAAATAATGTTTCACAATATTGTTTTTTTTCTGGATTTTTAATCTAATAAATGCCTTGATGAGCAGAAAAAAACATCTTTTTTTTTTCCTAATTAAATATCTTACTGAACCCAAATTTTTGAACGGTAATGTATATATAGGCTATAGCTCATATACAGAATGAGCTAAAACCTTTGTTTTCATTTCTATGTGTTATTGGGTCTTGCACTTAAAGCCTTACGTACACAACTGAGATGTCAGCACTGTTAAGACATTAGTGCTATATAATAATAAAGCAATATTAGGAATATAAGCTATACTCTTATAAATAAACTACTTCACAAAAAGCAGATGAAGTCGGATCTGCATCATGCAGAAAATACACATTGCTGTAAGAAAACTTACTTCCTTAACCTTCCGATCAGTTTCATTCACTTTTTTTCAACAAATTGTGGGATAATTATAAATGTTTTATATTTCAATAGCATATCCTGTAGCACGAGCATAATTTAGGTAGGCTACCTCATTATTTCAACGGCTACCATCACAGTAAATGATGAATGTAATATGTCATGCAGTGTCTAACCATAAGAGGGCGATGCTGCTTTGAGTACATTTGCGCAGGAACACTTTCTAAAAAAATGAACGATACTGCCATTAGAGGGCGTAATCGCCATTATAAATGTTCCTCTAGTTTTTTTATCATTCCTCAAGATTACGAAACGTGCCGGCGGGGCCGCTGCCCAGGGGCCCTTGAGGTGCAGCAGGGGGCCCTTAGCCCAAAGAGGGGTGGCCCATGAAATCGTTTCGCCCAGGGGGATGCGCTAACGTTGTGTCAACGTTGTCTGAAGGTTGTTTCAACGTTGTGTAAAGGTGTCGTCCAGGGGCCCACTCAAACCTTTTGCCCAGGGGCCCACACAACCCATACTCCGCGCCTGGTCCCCAGTTTGGTAAAAACCTGTCCTGAACTACTCTGAACCGGTTCTTTATACTTCATAAAACGTAATAATAATACTTAATAATGACGAGCAGGTTCTTTTCTAGGTCTACAGCGCGACTAGTGGCAGCCCGATTCCTAAACGAGTGAGTCTTATGAGCCGGATCTTATATATAGTGAATCAACGCCAGAATGAACAACCAATGTGAGACAGTTCATTACACCGAATCAAAAACATGCAGGGAAAAAACAGTTCGATTCCCAAACGAGTGACTCTTTTGAGTTTCTCTTTCTTTTCAGTGAACCAAAAACACTTCATTCACTTGAGCGCTAAGCCTACTGAATTTACCCACTTCACTTACCCAACTGAATACTTTTGTCAAATTATAATTTCATTTGGAATTGTCGCGGCATTTTATAAAAACGAATGAATGACGGAATCAAACAAATATCACGTGTTGTATCCAGTATTTTAAGCCTATTAATTTTACTTTAAATCTCACCAATAGACAGCAAATGCTATTGCAGCCTATGCTTTTAAACTTTTCACATGAAAAATTACTATAGTAATTTATATCAAACACTACGGTTTTTCAACCATACTATAGTAAAACGTAACTATAAATAAATATAACATTACAATAAATATAATATTATAGCTACCAACCATATAGTATTTACAACACTGTTAATGCTATAGCATACTACTGTAGTAGGCTATACTGTAGTGTGGGCTATTGTAATATACCCTGTCGCCTTCTTGTAGAAAACTTAGTACAGTATTGGGTAAAGTAATTTGTTTAGGCCTATATTTACACTAGGCCAACAATAGAACTAGCCTAGCACAAGAAATTAATTCAAGGCAATGCTCTACTTTAGCATTATTTTTTTTCAACTATAGTACTTACTAATTACTACAGCAATTTATTGGACCGGCCTGTAAGGCTACAGCAACGATCTTCCGTTTTGATGTTAGCAGTTTTCTGTCTATTTAGCGCATCCTGACTAATTTAGCATGCTAATCTCGTACATTACCTGAACTTTGTTTCAAAACACTGTTGGCCTATGCGTGTGGATTGAAACGAAAACTTTAAACTTCGTTTGAGTTGGGTGCACTAATAATTACAGCCTACCCACCTCAAACGAAGTCATAGGCTTATATAGTGACTTTATAATAACACGAGGTGATTCGTGCAGTGTTCCCAAAATAAGTCAAACACCCATAAGTCACTCAGCTCTGGAGGTTTGCAGGAAGCTGGTCGTGACACCGGGGTGTTCAGAGACTAGCTCGTCCTTGAGCATCGTGAGGAGGCCATCGTGATCGTAAACAACAACCTTTTTCCTGTGTGTGGGGTAAAAACGAAGACATGTAGACATTTAGTCATTTTTAAAAGTTTAAAGGGCTGCAAAATAAGTGATTTGAGTCCATCAAGGAGAGCAATGTCTGCATCTTGAAAGCGGAGATATAATGTTCTTGGGCTGGGTGTTTATTATTAACACGCGAGTAAATTTAGGGCAGATTTATATTGGATTGAGCAAACGTGGGGAAAAGCTTGTCATGGGAGGAAGCTGTCATGGTGGCGGTGTCTGCCAAACAGCACTAGTACAGCCAGTGGCTCTCATCCCTGTCTGATGGATGAACCCGGGGTCGTTGGCTCGCTGATACCGTCTTATCGCGCTGCGCAAGGTGCTCCTTTGAGGTTTACACCAAATTCTGGCGAGTCTCGCAGGGCATCCTTCCCAAATCACTCAAAATCCGTGGCAATGAACTAACAAAGGCCCGAGATCAAAGGCTCTCAGATGATGGAGCTGATTTCCCACATATTATTCTGCATGTATTTCATACATTCATTCATGAAGATATATATCATCAACTGCCTGCCTTCTCCTCTACAGCCTACCTGACACCCCTCTCCAATGTTGACAATTAGGGTTATCTGGGTTAATATTGGAGTAAACGTGTCGACAACGATGATGATGAACTAATGGGCTTCAAATCGCCCTCATCATCTTCAGTAGGCTACACGTAAACATTTGCACGTAAAAACATTTGAGTGACCAAATTATGATGTGATTACATTTCTTTTTGAAATGGCTCCTTAATATTGGTATACAAATATAGCAGATAAATGACGTTTTTTTCCTGTCTATTATTCTATTGTTACAATCATTTTTTTCAATACATACTCAGATGCTCTAATATTGACATACTGGCTTTTTCTAATTTATTTTTGTTTGTTTGTTTAAGCCACTATTCTACATTGTATGAAAAATGTTCTAGGCTAAATAAAATAACACTATATAAACGAAAATAAAATGTATTAAATAAATCAAATTTGATATTATATAGGGTTAATGTATTTTAAAGTGCTCACATTTTAGTGCAATAATGCATCAAAGCATTACAGAGAAGTAAAAACAAAGGATTGATTATTTTAGAATTGTAAAGAGCCTAAATATCAAACACTTGCTGAGCTTATAACATTTTTCAAATCTGCTAGATTTTTAAAAATCCTGATGCACACACATACACACACACAGTGCATCCTTGATTATTACATACAAAAATTACAGGTAAACGAATTTTTTTTTAAGAATTAAATTCAACGTTTCCTAAAATAATCATTAACATGGGCTATAGTGATTATTTTTGTGCATTCTCTGATTGGTCAGAAATGAAACAGAATTCGCTTTTTCAGTGTGTGTGTGCCTGTCTATACCTTAATAACCTGTCTAGCACGCTTCACTCAGCGAGGGTGGGTTATGTAGCAACACGATTTCCAGTTTAATCTGAACGGCCGAAAACGCTGAAATGTGTAAAACAAACAGCCCCTAATGGTACTTTTCAAGCGTACATCCCCAGCCGATATCACTGAAATGTGTTACTTTTGGCCGCATAATTAATTTCTGATTGAGCCCTGAAGCAGTTCAACAATATTACGCGTCCGTCCCCCCTCCTCAATCTGCTGAGTTATTTTTTATGCATATCCATTCACAATATAAGTCTATATTTTTCTCTTCGTATTTGCCCTCGATAAAAAGCTAAATAATAATGAATCATTTCATAAATAATGGGTTTAGGGGCTTATCGACCGCGCAGTGGCCGCCACTGCGCTCTTATCTCGCCTGGCCACATTGCGCCCGTGTTCCGCTCCCCATACTGAGAGGCGCGCGCTGGACGTGATGTGGAATTATATAGACCTCACTTCCAGTTCCACACAGCACTTCAGTGCATCTAAAACCTCAGACATGGATGACCCTCCACAAAATGGCTCCATGCACACACTAACATCCACCGCCCGACGACGGTAAGAGGCGAATATTGGTGTTTTCGCGCTCATTTGATACAAACGCAGGTCATAAATAGGCTTTCTATCGACGCCAGATGATTAATATGAGGTCAGGTATGATTTATATAATTTGTATTTGGTTGTATTCGGTCTTGGAGCAAACAGGCCTTTGAGCCTGCAGAATGCAGATATCGATGTGTCACTTCTTTTCTAATTAACGCGCGTTTTAGACACGATCGTTTAATTCGAAGTTACGAAATTCGATTCGATTTTCCACACAAAATCTCCCGCCTGCTATTTTTCTCTTTTCCGTTTAGGGCTTTAAATAACAGTCAACAACACTCCATCAAAACACGGACGGATATCAATCCATATTTCACATTTATAAAACAAAAATTCACTTTTATGTCGAGTTATTTGTTACTAAATATGGTAAACACGGAGTATTTGTTTTTTTTAAGTCTGTTGACATTCACGCATCGAATTATTAGTCGTAGCTTCGGTCGTGTAATAAAGCTTGTTTTAAAGCACTTGCATATATTGCAAATATATGAGATACATTATTAAAAATATACGGAGTAAACAGAAATAGGTAAATATAAAAGCATATGTAAATTGGGTGTGATGCAGGCTATTAATAATGATCAAGTCGTACATTTCTACACAAAATAAACCTGGGTGACACATCTGAGAATGAAACATTAAACGAATATTAACGTGCATTAATCTTAAATGTTTTTTAATCAACGATGAAATGGCATTGTATAAAAAAGCCAACTCGCATAGTCTATAGAAAAAATGAAATAGCCTATATTTTTAAATAGCCTATCTATAATATTTAATACCAGACAGAAATGGACGCAACTACTCAATGTTAAATGCGAAAAATGTTCGTTTTCAGCCCCATTCCTGGATTTAAAAGGAAAAAAAGACAAGAAAACATCGCATACGAATAAATTAAGCCACCACATTGACATCACCCCTAAAATAAATAGGTTCATATTAATTTATGTCGAAAAATTACTCTGTATTTATATAGCTAGTAAATATAGTAACGAGTAATGTTAAAACAAAATCTAAAATAACAATAACGTTGATCATTTAAGAATATTATTTAATAAGCAGGTGTTATTTAATGTGTCCTGTAATAATTACGCAGATTAAGCTCCGTTATAACTGTAGAACATGTTAGTAGAAGATAAGCTTATTCCCAATGAAGACACCGGTATGACACGCTTATCTCCAGATACCACGAGCAGAGCGATGATATGACAGACCAAGGTCAGCTCGAGACCAAAAAAATATATAACACCAGCGTGCACATAGGCCTGTCGTAAAAGAAATGTGACGAATCCCCTTTGCATCCACTGTAATTTGTGAGCTAACCAATCTTTTCATATTCGTGCAAGAACCAACGCGTAAAACCGAGCAGGCCTCGGTGAGACACACATGACACGTGTTGTCACAGAGCTGCTGTATTACTGTACCCTGTCAGTGTTTCCAGTCACGCCCGCGCTCGGCACGGAAAGGATGCGCCGCGCGTAATAACGCAGCCGTTCAATCACTGTTCCTAAAGGTGTGTTCTTTCGCAGGTGACCTCCGAAGAGAAGCTAAACAGCCGCTGGATCGATCGGTTGGGAATTACAATTAGTATACCTTTGGATACCACTATATATATATATATATATAAGCTTTTGGGAAAACCCCGTTTTTTTGGATTTGCACTCAAGGATGATGGAAAAACTGAAATCCGAGCAATTTCCGCTCAGCCCGAGCGCGGAGGGCGACGCCGCGCCCGAGGAGGGAGACGCATGCGGGAAACAGGAAGGCACGACGGCGGAGACGGGAGAGCATCACCCCCCAGAGGAGCGCGGCGTCCTCAATGGCGTTGCCAAGGAAACGGCGCACCACGCCACAGAGCTAAAAAAGGAAGTGGCGGTGATCGAGCTGTCCAGGAGAGGAGGGAGCGCGGATATAAAAGGCAGAGAGCTCAAGGCAGACATCAGCCATAAGGTGCAGACCACCGAGTTGTGCAGACCACCGATTCCACTGCCGCTGCCTCCCAGAGAGCCGCTGAGCGACACTCGAATGGTGCAGTTGAGTCCGCCCGCTTTCCCTCTCCCGGCTCGAGCGATGCTCTACAGCAACATGACCCCGCCGCTCTCCACTATTAACAGGTAACTTCTGCAGTGTTTCATTTAACATTTCAATAGCTGTTGCAAAGTTGAGATGCATTTGTGAAAAGCTTTGCTCAAGCAATCAGCATTCCACTTTTTGCGCATCTGCAACTATCCGATTTTATGTTTTCTCTGTGATGCACTAAAATAACCTGTAGCCTAAATATGATTTATTTTATGATAGCCTACCTAACGGGATCGGTTCTGTAATGCCATCGGAGCCCACGTTATTCATTTAGCCCATTAAAATGTATTATAAACGACGCTGAAACATATAATGTTTTAAAATAAATAATTATACAAACAATACATAAATCTTTTTTTTTATTTTTTTTTATCAGTTTTCGTTTTGTTTCATGTTAAATATAATTGCATTGCAATGTTTTATGTACAAAATCTTGTACTTTTCCCCACTATTCTATTCTATTCTATTCCCAGGCTATATCAAATATGTAAGCTCTTCGTTCTCCATCAGCAATGCAATATGTTATAGACAAAGTAATGCATTAAAAACTTTACCAAATTCGTTTCTATCCTACTTAATTTTTTTTTTTTTAATTTCAGTGCTCTTTTTTATTTTTAAAGACATTTTTATCTTAAAATAGGCTTATGTAATACAATGCATTCAAATATATTTTTATTTGCATTCCTTAAAAGCTTTGTCTATTGCATTCCATCACCTTTATTTAAATGCTTTTTCAGTTTCTTGGAATATGTACAAGCTAGATATAATGCATTGAAATGTATTTTATACACACATTTTAAAAGCCTATTCTTTTCTATTTATGCATTTAAGTGCTTTAAGACATTTTATCGTGGAATGTGTCAAAATCATGTAAAATACATTTTTACATGCACCTTTTTTTCTAAGCCATCTCAATTCTGTTCTGTTCTATTCTATTTTCTGTTTTGTTCAGTGACATTTATAGCAGATACATTTTAGGAAAGCGCAGTTTTTCTTATTCCCAATCGTGTGTTTCTCCTCAGTGGTTTTGCTGGAGAAGCGGAACAGTATGGGATGTATCCCAGCAATCGAGTGAAACGCAGACCTGCGCCTTATGAGGTTGAAATCAGCGATGGTAGGAGCATTTTAGATCTTTCTAAGTATGGTAAGCCACTCTTTGGCTGTGCTTTGGTCTTTCTGCTCATGATTTGCCATCCATCATCTGTCTCATTCTCTCCATTTAAAACAACATCGTGTGCCAAACAAGCCAGATTTAGTAAAAGAAAATATATATATATATTTTTTTTTTTGTATATTATGCAAGAATGCAAACAAAATGGATATGATAAAAAATATGATAAATGATCTTTTTATTTTCAGTACAATTACTTTTTTAATTAATCTTTTAATTTTTTATTAATCATTTAAAATTGCATGATTTTTGGGGGGGCTAGAAACGTTACATTAGTTGATGAAATGAAAGAAATAAAGCGACAATTTCAGTGACATCAATCTCTTTGCATCCCTAAAAAAGGCACACTGCATTGCACAGAAATGCATTTCTTAAAATAAACTGAGAACAAAATAATCTTGTGAAACAAAGAAGATTTAAGACAGTAATCAGGAATGTGTGAGAGAGGGAAAAAAAAACTGGTTCCAGTTGCTAACTGGAAGAAAAAAATTCAGTGTATGCACTGGAGAGATAGGCGCAACTTGCCTATAAAAATGCAAATATGAGTCAATGTGTTTGGCTGTGAGTGCTGAGACAGAAAAGCAGGATTCTGATGAGATGAAAATATCGAATGCGCCACACAATGTGTTCTTATACGATATAGAAGAGCATCAAAGGTAACGCTACCCTCGCCGCCGTTTCAAGAAACGCTTTAAATTATTCCTTAACTCAAGAGGTTGGGAATCCATTTAACTAAAGTGTAATTATAAGAAGTCACTGGTGCATCAGGCAAAGTGAAGCATTGATAGCCCTGTTCCAACAGAGCTGTCTAGGATGAGAAATGGCTCTGAATAATTGAATGTAAAATGCCATAGATAATAGAAAGGTTAATTAATTCTCGGCTAAATAGGGCGAGATAAAGAGCTAATCTATCAGTGAGAAGTGAGCGAACACCTTAGGTGTGTTCACAAGGAAACCACTGTTAAAGCACTGAACCACGTCGCAGATTTGTTGCGAACAACCCCAAACCTGACTGCACTACCTTTGCTCCGCAGGTTCGCAGCCCAAAATCGTGCGCCGGATTTTCACCAACAGCCGCGAGCGCTGGCGGCAGCAGAACGTGAACGGTGCCTTCGCCGAGCTGCGCAAGCTCATCCCAACGCACCCTCCGGACAAGAAGCTCAGCAAGAACGAGATCCTCCGCCTGGCCATGAAGTACATCAACTTCCTGGCCAAGCTCCTCAACGACCAGGACGACATGGTGGGCGGCGAAGCCCCCGCCCGTGCCACCCGAGACGCCACCCTGGTGCAGGACGACCTCCTTCAGGAGATGCTAAGCCCGAACTCCAGCTGCGGGAGCCTGCTGGATGGAGACGCCAGTCCGGAGAGCTTTACCGAAGACCAGGACTCGTCGGTGGAGTCCAGGTCTTCGGCGAGGGGACTGCATCACTCCAGCCACCCGCTCGATGGGAACGCCCAGCGATGACTGATTCGGTGTTTTGACGGACTGAGATTGGGGCGCAGTGCTTCATGGACCTCAACTAGCGTATGTTCATGTCGTGTGCAAGCATATTCTTACGTATGACTTTCTGTTAAGCTCTTCTCTTCGCGCTTCGACGCTAAGGTGCCCTCCGCGGTGAAACGCTGGTACGGGTGGAAAACGTCAGGCAGAAGTCCACACTTAGGCGGGAATTGCCGATCGCCACCTGGAAACGAAAGTAAACGGACTGAATGGTACCCACATCTCATCAGGTACACCGCTGTGAAGGAGGTCACTGGAAACAGCTGGACTTGTACAACGAAAAAAAAGAGCATTTGAAGCAAGAAATGGAATAGCTCACCCCCCCAAAAAAACGTATTTTAACATCATTTGCTCACCCCCGTGTTACTCCAAATCAGAACCGTCCAATGAAAGTCAATGGGGTCCAAATGTTTTGATTTTGGACCCCATTGACGTCCGTTGTACGGATAGCTACTACTGTGACACGAGGGTGAGTAGATGATAAAAAGCGACATTGCTCTTGATTACGGATGCCCTGGCTTTGACTTTGTGCAACGACAAATGTGTACATACTGGGAATTGTTATGAGTTAAGTATTACTAACGTCAATGGCAATAGCGACACAATGCTATTTGGAAAAAACGCCATTTTGTAAATGGTTTTTTTTTTGCTATTATGTTTCGAATCCCACACGCATACAAGAAAAATGGTGGAGGAGGTACAAGAACGTGTACATAGACCGGGATAATGTCGTGTGTCTGTAACGATGTTCCTTTAGACTGTTTTGCATTGTGATCATGGTACACCATTAATTCGCATTTACATTTCACCGTCATTCATTCATCGCCTTTGTTTCTTTGGCTCCAACACCCCTCCAACCCGACGCATTCACGGAGTAACGTTCTGTCACTTTATTTGACTTGTATGAACTTGATCTGCTTTTTAGCAGAGGATTGAGTAACCAGTCTTGGTACCTTTAAGTCTTTTATTGGGTATTAAAACGAGCAAAACAAACAAAAATGGTTATTTTAATGTGATATTTAGTAGAAAGACCTTTGTTGTAAGGTGAAAATCTATCTATGAATATATGCAATGTTATATCACACAAAGTTTTATATTAAAAAAACCCACAAAAATAAAAAACACAAACCTGAACGTGTGCTGTTCTTCTGAAAAGAATGTCAAATTCATATTGTCAAATGTCTGAATTATAATAGTCTTTTCTGTTGCCATGACAACTGTAAAGGTAGAGAAAGAAAGAAAATATTATCCAGCGGAGCGTTTTACAAAGTGTCAAAAAACACAGGGATTAAATAGAAAAAATATATGCACTGAAGGGACTGAGATATATGAAAATACCGTCAAATCACTCATGCTAGTCGGGACTTAAAGACAAAAAAAAAAAAAAAAAAAACACCACACACATAATGTATTTTTATGTAAGGAACAAAATGTTAAATCCCTGACATGAAGAATGAATACAGCGGGAGGGGATAACAAGAAACACCTTAAACAAGATTTAGATTCAGCCATATACTCCAGGAAAAGATAAAACATCTTATTTTAAGATTTTGAGGGTGTGAGGACGGTCAGGGTCATAGCAGGGCGTACATGGGTGTCTGAACCCTGGGAATATGATTCTGAAGGGCTGATAAGAATCAAAAGCAATGAAAGAGTCATTGGTCGGTCTACCGGCCCCAAGGGGCCCTACAGGGACTGTGAAAAACTGATCCAAGGGCAGTTCCCAGACCAATCACTGATCCAAACCCACATACACGAACGACCTTCTCAAACGTTCTCCCTGCTGTCAGCTGGAGGACATGAGTAGCATTTCAAGCTAAAGGAATAAAGCTACCTGTCAAATATCTGCACAGTAACTCATTTTATTTCAAGCGGAGATACACAAATACACAGTCTGTATGAGGATCGATATACAACTATTACATTGATAGACCAACTCATTTTTTTTAATGGTTATAATTTACTCACATTATTCCCAAATGGGTTTTTTTCCACCTGGTTTGATGGCAGTGATGATCAATCATAAGATTTAAAAAAAAAAAAAAAACAGTAAATTTGAGGAAACTGATGTCGAAACTGGTGCCAAGCCATCTTGAGGCACCATACTTGGACGTATGCAAACAAAATTTAAAAGCTATGATGAATTTTTAGCAAATAATTTTTTTTTGGTTTTAAACGAAATGGAAAATATGGATAAACTGCGCTCCAAAAATGACAAAAATCGATCAACAAAATGTGTAAATAGATTTATTAGTGGTGATGTTTAATTAATGACTGATAAACACATTTTAAAAATGTTATATATATACAAAATAATGTTATATTAATTAATATGATAATATTTTTGGTAAAATATATAAATAAATAACAGAAATATTTGCATTGACATTGAACTTGAAAAATTACAAGAATCACCATAAATAAAGTGTATTTATTTAATAGTGATATTTGATGAAAATAGATAAATGAATAAATGAATACTTACATAATATTTATTTCTTTATATTAGATATTATTAGATAAGTCAAATTATATATTTGATTAAAGACAAACAATAAATATAATTTCTACATGTTTGATTTGTGTAATTAATATTTAATTAATATTTATTATTTAATGTTTATTGACAAAACATTACCAAAAATTTACAATAAATTAATTAAAAATAATAATTAAATAAACAATGATAGAAATCAACACATAAATAACCATTAAAATGCTAAACATTATACAATATAACATTTTAAACATGAACTGTATTTCAAGTGATTTCTCACCAAGAAAATCACCATATAATAATTTATATATATATATATAAATAACCATAAATAAAAAAATAAACAAATACTAATGATACAAATACTGAACTTCATTTATTTGTGGTCATTTTTGGAGCTCAGAGTTTATATAAAGTAGTCAACATTCGAAGTGGATAAAAAAAACTTTCATCAAAGTGGTCCTAAAATCAAAAACAATACCTATTCTTGTCTTAAGACAACTTTGATGAAAGCTTTTGATCCACTTCGAATGTTGACTACTGTATACTGCACAGAGGCAGCCGATACAATCTAGTAAAATAACTCTTTTTGTGGAGGTTTATAATGACACGAGGAATAAATCATGGAAAAAAAGTGTTAAATAAACTACATTACAGCTCTGAATCAAAACGTACTATTATATTCAACTACTAACACCACCGTGTCGTATTTCTCTCGTTTATTAAGTAAAGCACACTCTAAACAATCCAGCTGTGGACTCAACATTAACTCCTCAATTAGAAGATTAGTCAGATCTTCAATAGTATCCGCTTCCCATGAACACTAAAGCCATGTGACACACCCACCTGAGATTCAACACACCATCAAATCACTCTAATTCAATTAACTCCCTTCATTCATCTCAAATGCCAATGCTCTCGCTCTTGAAGCGGCGGGCTGGTGGTACGGATTCAATCAGGGATTTTTGACGGCATCTTTCCCCCTTTTTAATTAACTGCAGCGTTGTCGCTATCCGCCTTTTTCCCACCAGTGGCCCCAAACCAGAGGATTCGGAGCTTCAACCTGGATGGATCTCAAAGGAGCCCCATCACAACAAAAAGACATGCTCACCGACTGATAAAGACCACTATTATCCTGAGATAACTAGACAAGGGGGGGGTATTCAATTAAGACGCCCCTCCTTCTGGGACCAGGACGTCCCAGTGAACCTCCCAGAGGTCTGGTTCTCAGAGGCAAAACGGGCCGGTGGAAAGAGTCTCCTCTGGGGTCTCTCATGGCTATCTACTACACCATCGCCTGAAGTGGCTCCTTGGGGAGCGGGGTGGTATTTTACGTGAGGTGTTAATGAGTGGGCAGAGCGCTTTTCTAGTTATAAAGCGGTGCTAATTTCCTCCAGGCTGTGAGACGCTGATGCGTCCCTTGAGTCCAGAGGGGCGGGTCATGGTCTTTGTCCAACTCCGCCTCTTTTGGTCTGTTAATCATTTGCTCTGTCACTCTTTAAGAGTGCTCTCTCATGTGCACTCATCTCTTGTGTTGTGTTTAGGACCAAGACAGTCAGCGATGCCCTCAAGTTCAAACCAACTTACCATTCATCAACTTTGAAAAGGTTTACTACACTCCCAAAATTGATCATTTATCACTTGGCGTTCACCGCCCCCCATGTCGTTTCAAACCCATAAAAAACCTTTGATCGTCTTTGGAGCCCGATTTAAGATATTTTGGATGAAAACCCGGAGGCTTGTGACAGCCCGATTGAAATAACACTGTCAAGGTCCAGAAAGCATGAAAGGCATCATCAGAATAGTCATTATTGTTTCATTTTGAATGTTAGGAAGCGATGCAAATACTTTTTGTATGGAAAGTAATGACATTTTTTCAATAATTCGTCTCTTCGGTGTCTCCTCTGCATCATCATAGAGCCATTTTAACGCTACAGGGTTGAATTGTTGCATAAATTGTCTTTCTGTGCAAAAAGTATCTTGACGGTTTATAACCACCGATGGCGGATGGACTATTTTTACAATATCCTTCATACTTTTCTTGGCCTTGACAGTCTTCCTTACTTGGCAGCCACCCGGTTTTAGTCCAAAATAAAGCTTTCACAGGTTTGGAACGACACGGGGTAAGATATTCATATTCAACATTTGCTGAAAATGTACCAAGCGTCAGGCCATGCAGTCTGTTCAGCATCGGTACAGATTGGGAGAAACGTAGCATAATGGATCCAAAATGAGTCCAAACAATGATCTACAAGTAATAAGTAATCCACACAACTCCAGTCCATCGATGAACACCTGGTGAGGTGAAAAGCAACCTCAAACCTTTGCTTCTGGCTAAACGAGTCCTCCAGTGAAAAAAAGCAGTGTTGTCTGAATCTATACAGAATAAGGCCTATACAAAAATCAATCTATACACAGATTAAGCATAGTTTGCAAGCAAAAACAGCTCATAATCCTAACAAGTATGGATTTTGAGGTGAGAGGACAACAGAGGAAGCATTATTATGTATTACGGGCTTGTATTTTTTGCTAGCGGCGATTGTTTATGCCTTAAAGTTATAGATTTGTTTCCTATACTGACACTCAGCTTTTCCCTTCACAAGACATTAACTGATGGACTGGAGTGGTGTGGATTATTGTAATGTTCTATTAGCTGCTAGGACTCTTTTCAGAGGATCACCGGTGTGCAATGTAATGAGTTTTCAATGAAGAAACATCTACATCTTGGATGTGCCGAGGGGTCAAGGGTTTTCACTAAATGTTCATGTTTCTTTGCACGAACCATTAAAGGTTCCCTTGACTAACCTACAACAACTTAAAGTTACTGAATGACGAGTATGTTCGAACTTGAACCCAAAACACGAATCTCACGTCAATTAGCTTACAGATGGTGTTTTTTTTTTACTCTAGCTAAACTGTAACTTCCGAGGCAGCAAAGTGGCTCAGGTGGGTTTAATGTGTCAAACAGCCCCTTCACTGATCTACCACTAATTGAAAACCACGGAATGCTAACCAAACACACTCCGTTATCGCTCAAATCTCGCCGGCTTATGCAGACTTCACTTCTTAAACCTGTACGGAGACAGCGCTTTCTCCACTGGATTACCGTCGTCTGACGAACAAAACAAGTATTTATGATAGCAATGAATATTTATAGCTGCTATATCAGATATCACTGGCATAACAGTTGAATCAGACATCAGATAAGTCCCACGCACCCGTCACGTTTGCGATAGCTAAATACCACGCGGTGGGTAAATGATTGACTCGATCTATACAGACCGCTGGGTGTTGTCTTTTCTTCCATGGAATAGTTTCCTGGTCCGACAAAGCATTAATAGGTCTTGGCGTGAGCAGTTGTGCACTTTTCAGTGAAGAGGGTGAACATGGGGAGATCAGTTCATGTGCTTTACTGGCTTCTGCTGACTCTGGGACTAGCTACGGCTCAAGCAGGTACAGCCAGATGTTTGGTTTTTGGAGGGAAATCTAGAAATTTGGAAACCCGCGTCACTGGGCTTATCACTGTAAGTTTTAATGCATAAGTTTGATGTATTTTGATGCACAGTTTTTGTGTTATGGCACACGCAGAGACAGCAGCTCTGCCAAACTGGCTCACGGGAATCATCGCCGTCGGCGTCTTCCTCTTTCTGATCTTCGTCACCTTCCTTGTAAACAAAGCCTGGTGCGAGACTCCAAGGTAAATATCTGCTTCAATTTCCACGCCTAACCAAAAACGGTTTGTTAAAGGGACGAAGTTAAGCTAAAAATGAAATATTGTGAACACTGTTGTTGTTTCAAACCTGTATGAGTTTCTTCTGCAACACAAAATAATAATTAACTCAAAGTCTGTGGGTTTTGCTGATGTTGTTTGGATTAAGAAAAGTAAGTAGGCCTTCCGAAATTGAGTTTCTAATCAACAGCAGGCCTACATGTCTGAATGATGGGTATTATGAACATGTTTACCTAGGCTATCTTTAATGCATGCGATACACTTTTTATTTAGCAACAAGTTTTCTTAATCTGGTCTGCGTAAACGTTTTAATCCGTATTTGTTGACTAAAGCAAACCCCAACCAGTACCCAGTGAATACGCCATGACCAATGGATCAACCTATGAAACCAGTCTTGACGCCGTCAGGTAATAACCTCAATAATAAAGCCGTAATAAAGCCGATTCAAGCCTATAAAAAGATAGGCTACACTATCATTAATGATACTGCTCATGAGAAATGTTTATATGGCCTGAAATCATGCAGACTGATAGTTCATGCTAAGCATGATGTTCCTGAAATTATTCTCTTTGCCAAGGATTTAATGTTTAAAATAAATATCAGTGATTAAAAATGAATAGGGTTATTCCTCTTTAAATGCATGCCTATTGTGACTTTTGTTTTGTTTTTTTTGTTTTAAGGATCAGCGAGGACTCTAAAGCATACGAGAACGCAACGGTTCACCAAACTGATGAAAAAGTGACCGCCATGTAATCTCAAGGAAACATCCACAATCAGCCGAGTCAGCACGCCGTGTTAACCTTATTTGTTGTTGTAATAAGTTATAATTTTAATAGCTGACAAAGGTTATCAGTGATTTTTTTTTGTTTAGGTTATACATTAATTGTAATTCATTTTAAGGGGCTTTTGTTGTTGTAACAATTGATCATTGATCAACTGATCAAATGAACATTTTCATTTAACATCAAATATCGTTGTGCAAACCTCTTTAAATAATATACACATCTAAAAATCAATAATCATATATACTACCATTTAAGTCTTGGTTTGGTAGGACTTTTAATGTTTTTGCAGGCTGCTCTTTTCTATTTTTTTTCATGTGTCCTAAGTTTTCTCCTCTCTTTTTAAAGATGATTAATCATAAAGAAAACCATTTACTTAAAATATGTCTTTTTTTCTAACAATATAAATGTCTTGCACGTTTGATTAAGTTAATGCATGCTGAACAGTTATTAATTTCTTACCATTACCAACTTTTAAACGGTAGTGCATGTGTGTGTTTCATGTGCATTGAAACGTTAAAATAACGTATGAAACAAAACCATGTCAAAAGACGCTTAAAATGAAAATAACTTTATTGTCTGACACTTCAGATAAATTCTACTTGTCCAAAATAAAGTCACAGACCATAATGACCACTTGTTTGTTTAGCAAATGTTAATAAATCAGCTTTCTTTCAGGCTTAGATGTGTCTCTAACGTATGAATAGAGCTAAATGGTTTCTTTGGACTTTAAAAACATTACACTGACAGAAAAATGGCAGATATAAAGGTGTTACTACTCGAGTCGTCTGAGTGGAAGCCGTTTTTTTTGTGGTTCACAGACCAAATGGAAAGATCTAGCAGAAGGTAGCAGACTGAGGCCTTGCATTTCTTTGAGGAGAAAGGGGGAAGACAGGCATAGGAGATACAGGCAATCTTTTTAAAGGGACGTAGCGCTGAACAGTTCAGAACATACTGTCCACATGGCATGAAAATTCAAGAGGCATCGAATGATGGTGTGCTTACGAAATCCTAGTGGAAGAGACAGTCTGGACGTGACCTGGAGAGCCCTGATAGTCTCAGAAGAGCCTGCTACACTTCCTCTAGGAGAGAGACTGACACAGGATATCCTCATATTGTGACACACAGACACACACGGTGTCAAACTAGGATGTGCGAGACATCTTCATGAAGACAAAAGCAATGCATAAAAGCCCTAAAAAAGAAAATAAATTACATATTTACACTGAAATGATAGACATGTGCAGTAGAGTTACAAATGGAATTACAAAAATGTAAAAAAAAAAAAAAAATGCTAAACTATATTATGCATTTTTTTGTGAATCTCAACACACCAGAGTACAATGATAGAGTGCAATAGTTCTCCCAGAAATGCAAATTGTCATCATTTTTGTCGTTCCAAACTCACGTGACTTCTTTTCTGCTCTGGAACTTAAAAGGAGATATTCCCTTACAATTAAAAGTAGAAGGGGAACCGGGCAAAAAACAGATCGTGTGCTATTTTTAAGCAAAATTTAAGCTCTGTGTAAATAATTGTAGGATAATTAAATTTCTGAAATAAATCTGAAGTGAAAACTTGGCTTGCAAAATAATAGCTGTACGTGAAAAACTGCCTGAAAATTTAAGTAAAAATGCTTTAAAGTATTGTCAAAATATTTCTAAAAAAGCAGTGTTTTCAGGAAAACATCATTTTTAGTTACACACAACATTTTACATGAAAAAAGACTAAACATAATACCTTAGTGTGAAAAATTGCCTGAAACGTTACTTTTTGTTACTATTGTACGACTTTATGAAACATAAAATGTCTTATTTTTGGCATTCCTAAAATCACAAAAACTCCAGTCCCCATCCATTTTCATTGTATGGAAAAGAGCAGCATGAACGTTCTACAAAATATCTCATTTTTTAGTTCCGAGTATCAGGTTTAAATTTTTTTTCCCCCATCTTTTGGCGAACTATATCTTGAAATGTTCACAAAGCCTACCCTGCAAAGTAAAGAACCTGATTGAAATGATCCTAATATATCTAATACTAGCTATACAAAACATCCCAGTACGATCTGATCTGCCCGCTCCAAGGCACATCTGTCATCCCTTATTATTAACGCTCGTCCATGTGTTCATCCGTAGTCAGTTGGTTGTGTGTTTTAATAAAAAACGTTTTAATCAGAACGACTACATTAGAAGTTATTGTACGTGGACTGAAAGGATAATTGTGTTGCGTTAGTGTGTGTCTGCTACTTTAAAGTTTCCTCCTGTTCTAGAGTTACCAGCACTCATTTAATCAAAATAACCTTCTCTAATATTGCCCCATAATTCACCCGCTCACCAGTGGAGAGGCTACATGTCCGTGACTTAAAAAAAGACGATGCGATAATTTCCCTTTATGAGTATTTCTCATTGATTCCGATACAGTAACAGGGCGGAGTTTAAACGATCGATTGCAAATCAGGAAGTAAGGAGGCCGAACGACGGCTGCTGCTGATGCAGAGTCTCTTAAGACGCGTGCATGGTATGTGTGTGTGTGTTTTTCAGTGGATGTAGTCCTTTGTGTGTTTGTTAGGAGAGGACGGACAGCGTGACGCTTCCCCGCTGCTTCTTCAGTATGGCCACGGCCTGCTCGTGTGTGACGCCCTCCAGACTCTCTCCGTTGACCGACAGCAGCTGGTCGCCACGCTTCAGACGCCCGTCCACCGCCGCTGCCCCCTGTAGGAGAGAGGAGGACAGGATTATTAATCTCCTTAATGCAGATTATTAAAGGGCAGTTAACCCTAAAATATATGATTTATTATGCAGTATTTTCAAGTAAGTTTTCCTTAAACAATATGTCAGTATCAGAATCAGAAAGAGCTTTATTGCCAAGTATGCTTGCACATGCAAGGAATTTGCTTTGGTGTCACAGCTACCAGTACACAGAGACAACAACAACACAACGAAGAATAAAATAACAAAACACAATAAAAAATTTAAATAAATAAACTGGATTGTATGTACATGTGTGCTATGGATTAAATAGAAATAGTATAAAAAACTTAACTATGGTTTGAAATGATACTAAGATGAAGAATGTACTATCCTGTAGGGCATTGGTCTCAAACTCAATTCCTGGAGGGCCACAGCTCTGCACAGTTTAGCCTAATAAACCACAC
>JAUMHQ010000087.1:5605601-5616431 GCA_032361165.1 Enteromius paludinosus
TATATATGCGCATTTATGAAACCTATATGCAGTATATCAGCGCATATATGATAATATATATGCGCATATATAAAACCCATATGCAGTATATAAGCGCATATATGAAACCTACATGCAGTATATAAGCGCATAAATGAAACATATATGCAGTATATATGCACATATATGATAATACATATATGATGTGCATATATGTACATATAATATAGGAAAACGGCCAATTTTATATATGTCACATATATTAAAAACCTGTATCAAAACCTATATTAAAACATTTATTTTTATATAGGTTTTTTCCGTGTGGGAGGACTGGAGGATTGCAAATCCTACCTTTCGGTTTGTAGCAGCAGAAGACACCAGTGGCAATCTGCTTCATAAATACTTCAGAGCAAACCTGCAGCTGCAACAGCACATATTGGCATATTGGTCACTATCACAAATTGCTAACACATCACAGGTTTCCTTTTCTTTGATGGATAGCAACATAAAGGGCAGCTGTTCAACCTTGTTCGGACCATTACGACGCCTTCAATCCCATTTGCAGGATTGAAGATCACATTAGTCAAAGAATCAAGACGCCCCTGTTGACGCCAAACGGTGACCGTGGAAAATGATCCAGGCTCCTATGACGCAGAAAATGACAGCAGAGCGAGCGATGGGAGGGGTAAACAAGTGAATCAAATAAAGGGATCAGGCTTGAGCGGTAGAGGATGGGGAGTTGAAACTGAGAAAGAGAGAGCGGGTGTTTAACTGAATGAGTGTGGCTGATTCATTACCACAGAGACCGAGACTGCTCACTCAACTCTGTGTGAAGCTGCTGAATACATAAGATCAGACTAAAATGCACACAAACACACACACTTAAAAGGGATAATTTTCCAGAAAATTGCCAATTCTGTCATCACCCTTGTGTTGTTTCAAACCTGTAGGAATTTCCTTTTCTTTGCTGAACACAAAAGAAAATATCTTGAACTCACTGTATAGACAAAATTAAAGGTGGACAGAATTTTTAAATAGATAAAGCTTTAAAAAAAACGATTCATCTGATCAAAACCATTATAACCTACCCAAGGTCACATTTGATGCCGCCTGCATCTCACTAGCGGTAGGGACGCTGGAAGAAAAATCAAGAAATAGAACGACGCTTGAGAGAAACTTTTCCTCTAGTCTTTGATTACTTTGCGTTCAGGCAGATGGGGAATTTCACAGTGCCGTAAAGGAGAACTGTGAAGTTCTGGCCCTTAATTGGTGTTTTAAGGAATACAGAAGCTTTGTTCTTTAAACTAGGACACTAGGGGGGAGAAAACAATGTTCTTTACTCAAGGACAATCAAATCACCAGGAGCCGTTTTATGTTATACACAATTTATTTGAAGTGCCGGCAAACACAACACAGCGGTAGTCGTGGGTGTGTGTGCGCATTTCAGGCACCAGAACACAACCATTACAGATAAAAAGAGAGCATTGACAGCATACTGTCCTCTTACACACAATGGCCCGTCTATGATCAGCTAGCATTCCATTGCAAAGGCAGTTGCTCGACTAGTGCATCTTTCGAGCCAATAATCATATGGTCAATACTACATGGAAAACTGTTTCTTGGCATTACAAAAACATCCACAGTCGCAAACCCAAAAGTGGACATCAAGTAACATGTCAAACCTTGACAACCTTATCTAAAGGAGACACTGCACTAAACAAAACTAAATCAAACTAAAACCAAAACAATGAATCTCCCATTGGTAACTGCAACAAAACACACAAATAAATGAAATGCTTGTGTAAAGGTCGCTGAAATTAAAGAAAATCTCCCACTGGTAGTGTCACTGTGCCAAAAAGCAAGAAAGTTTTAGTTTGAACGATCGGATTTGTCTCAAAAGCATTTCGGAGGGCACTTACACCTGGTCTTTTGCCTTGAAACAAATGCATAACAAAACATCGAACAAAAAACTTGAGCTGGGATGATACATCGATGCAGAATCGCTTCTTGTTGGAATGCACTGCGATTCTGAGGCTAGATTTCAACAGCAGATGGCGATCTAATTTTCATCCACACACTCAAGCGCTCACGAAGAAGAGCGCTGAAGAAGGCTTGTGTGTTCTGGATGTAGTCATGTAATTTCACCTCAACTCAGAATGCTTTTATGATGCAAGATTACTGATTAATGATTAATTTAGGTTCAAGTGCGTGTAGGGATTTGGAAACAAGCAGAGTATGGCTTTTTCTAAAGCATACAGCGCCATCTGCTGTTCAAAACTAAGCTTCCAGAGGATTCGCGACACGGAAATTTCAGAAGCCATGCTGAATGATTTCTCGATTCGCAATGCATCAACGTATCGTCCATTACAAAAAGGCGTGTGCGCCAAAATAAAACAAAACTTGTGTGATAATATCATAATTGTTGTTTTAACGATGTGTGATTTGACTTTATCGAATATTTCGCGAAAACCATTTAAAACCCCTCTACAGAGCGCACGTACACATTATGTAAAGAACGACAAAATGCTTCCTGTTTTTGCGCAATTTCGACAGAGAAAATTATTCCAAACACAACCACTGCATTATTTTGCGTCTCTGAGCAACATCACAATGATTCGTCATAGTGATTCGGTTCAATTACAATTGGCGCTTTACAAACTCGGCACGGCTCAGTTCGGCTCGGTTTGCGTTGCCACTGCAGTTTAGTACCGCTTTAGAGTGGGCGTGATTATTCACGTGTCGTTATAGTTGCGCCGCCTCTACTGTCGTGACATCATCGTAAACGCGCCACAAACAAACACACAACAACGGAGCATATCGACGGAATGGTGTTCTTCATTATCGGTATGTGGATGTTCGTTGGCTACCAACGAGGGGAACGTCTGTACTTCCTCAATAGACCACGAAACAGCCATTTTTGGTTGATACAAAAAGCTGCATTTCTTTAAACAAAACAGTTGCGTCCGATCCTTTGCTTGCTGTGCTGATTTAAATCTAGCGCGTCTGTTGTGTCTCGTGTCGCAAGTTCAGTGACGCAGAAATGACGATTTTTTCCGGCCAATAAGTGACCAGCAGAGTTTACACATCACGTTTTGGTAACGGTACGGCTCGCTTGGAACCTCGGCTGAGGTGGTACTAAAAAAAGGACCAGGTTCCAGGTACTGTTCCCAGTGGAAAACCCCCCAAAAGTGAGCTGTACTGAACCGTACCGTACTATGAAGTGGAAAAGCACCATTATTTATAGTTACTTACTGCCACCTGCTGGTACCTTTACATTTACATTCAGAGTATCTTTGTTTTTAATAATTTCAAATATCAGTATTCAAAAGACAATGGACACTTTGGCTTTATAAAGATAAAAATGCCCATTAAATGTAAAAATCGGTTAGAACTTATGGAAAAAGATTCATTTCCATCAATGTGAACCGACCAGTATACAGAATATGAAGAATATCACAAGCTTCAGGAGTCAGCTGTCCATGGCAGGCCTGAAGATACCAGCACAGTAACACACAATGATTTTATCGCTAAAATCAGAGAAAATATTGAGATTTTTTTGTCAATATCGCACACCCATATGTGAGGGTTGTTGATGATGTCACTGTGCCAAAACAAAACAAAAAACAAAACTTCACATGACTACTTATCTAACAAGCCATTTAAAACCGTACAAGTCGATGCAAAAATCCAGTACCAGTAAAGATAAGACCAACAAGAGTGTCTTCATTGTCAGTTAGAGCAAAAGAAGTGATTGTTTAGGAGCAAGACCCAAATCTTTCCTCAGGTAAGTGTGTTGGGAGCGAGACAAGGGCTGAGGAAACTGGGACAGTGCCAGAGACTGCGACAGTGCTGGGGATTCACTCCAAAACACTGGAATAACTGACCTTGACCCGCTCACTCGGAGGAAACTGCCCTAAATACACTACTCCACTGGCAGCGCCGGCCACAAAAACCTCAGAACAAGAGGAAGAAACTAACTGTGGATTCTCCAGCCAAGATAAGAAAGACAACATTTTGTATCAATGGGATTCGAACCCCGGATTCCAAAACAAGCACCACAGCTTAACGTATCAGCAGTAGACTACAGCTCTGACTGAGAATGAAGTAACTGGGATGCTGCCAGAGCTATCAGGGATAGTTTTCACACTGTTGGCGGCACACTGAAGACTGCCCATAAGTGTGTGTGTGTCTGTGATATTAATGGCTGACTGGAGCAGCCTCATAACTCTGGCATTAGGAAGAAGCCGCTGGTAATTACGACCCTATCTCTGGTCCCAGATCAGAATGTCCTGCTCCAGATAAACGAGGCCCGGCTCTGAGCCAGCACTGATGGATCGAGGAGCATTTTCTTCTGCCCAGAGAGCAGCGGGAACGGCACTGCATCACAAAAGGCGTTCCTGACACATCTCTTTCTGTGCCACTGCTTCTAAGAAGGCACTCGATCTACAAGACAAAGGTTGTGCAGCCACAGTAATCTCGTTTCGCTTTGGGCAGAATCCCTGGGTCGCAGTTCCATCCAGCTCTTCACAGAAAAGGGCTAAAGGGCAACCGAATCCGTTCAATACAAGTAAACGCTCAAGCAACAGCATTTGTTGCCGATGACCACTGAAAAAAAAAAATATTTTGACTTAAAAGATTACTGTTTTGTACTTTTTTTCCAATTTAAATCTAAAATAATACTTAATACAATTATGATTTTTTTTATTTAATCTTTATTTTTGCTAATGTTAAGTCTAAAGGTCCTTGAACATCCTTGAGTCATATACAGTTTTGGGGGTTCTTTTTGTGTTCGTCATACTTCCCTTTAAAAATCCTTGCTACGCATCCGAAAACACATACAATTTAACCTGATGCTAATTTTTTATGATGGATGAAATTTGTCATAATGACACAACATGAGCTTGCATTTATTTCTTTATGTGCGAAAATTTCAGATGAAATTGACCTAATTATTTCAGTTCTAATTATTTATTTATTTATTTATACATAAAGGCCCATTTGAAATTCATTTAAATATACAATACATAAACACACACACACACACACACACATATATATATATTTATATTTAAATTAAGTAAACATAAACAAAATTGAATATAACAAAAAAATTTTAATAAATATTTACGTTCACTTGAAAACAAAACACTTGCATTAATTATATAAAAATAAATATAATAATAATAAATAAAATATAATTATGCATCAATTCAAATCAATATTATCAATTAAAACTAAAAATAATTGTTGACCATTTTAGGCTGATAAACTTGAAATTTGTTACTATAATTAAAAAGTTCAGTAATAATAATAAAAATAAATCATTTATTTAATTTATATAAAATAACATTTAACTTATGAAAAGGCCTGTTAGCTGACGGTGGATGCCAAAGACTTTCTAAATATGAAACCGTTATCGTTTGTATAGTAAGCAAAGATGTATTGTAGAAATGATGGATGGGCTGTGTTGATTGACAGGGCCTTTGTATGTGAAAGTCCCCTGAGTAAACCCCTCATGTGGGACTCTTTAGAGGATCCTGCCTGTCCTCTTTCTTACTTCTATCTATAAACCAAAAATCACATTGGGAAGAGGCCCGTCACTCAAATGTCACCTTGAAGGGAGCGGCAGAGAGGTGTTGCTAGCATACACAAGTAGGTGCTCGGAAAGTGAATCGACAAACACTGGATTAAACCAGCCTCTTCTCTACGGGAACCACAGCTCAGTGTGTTTGGACTCACCAGGGAAGAACTTTTAAACACCACAAGCTATCGTGAGGTAAAGAGGTTTATTAAAATCAGTGCTTTGCAAACAAAAGCAAATTTGAGTCCTTAATACTATTAAAATACATTAAATTACTTCAAAGCATATTACATTTTATCCAACATATATATATATATATATATTTTTTTTTTTTTAAATATAAATACATAACTTATATTCTTAAAAAAGAAATATGGTCTTTTTTAATCCAAAATCTGTATCTATAAACACTGTCAAATGATTAATCATGATTAAATCGCATCCAATGTGTGTATACATTCATATTATATTTTATATATTACACACAAACACAGATTAATGAGTAATTGTGATTAATCATTTGACAGTACTAACATCTATATTTCCCTTGATTTCCATAAAGTGAACATATGGAGATAAATATATAAATATGTGTACTTCAAAACAAAGAAGCTATTAGATTGAGAAAAGAGAAAACATAAAGAAAGTTAATCCAAGAAGTAATAATGTATGGAAACACTGGATAAATCAATCAAAATATTCGTGATTATTTTTGCTAATTTTATATTAATGACAGAAACCCCTATTTTTTCAGTGCCAGCACTGGCATTTTAGCTTTATTACATTTACAGTCAAATTAATAATATATTGTAATTAGTGCTGTCAAGCGATTAATCACATGCAAAATAAGCTTTCGTTTACATAATGTGTGCGTACTGTGCATATTTGTTATTTATTATATATAAATACACACACACAGTATTTATTTTGAAAACTATTTACATGTATATATTTATATTGTTATTATGACATTTATTATACAAATACAACATTTTATATACAAATATATACATGCATGTGTGTGTATTTATATGTACATAATAAATATATACACCACACACAAAAACTTACTTTGGAAGCGATTAATCGCATTTACAGCACTATTTATAATATTTTATCGGAACAGATATAAATTGAATATTATATTTAATTAGAAATTGTATGTATAATTTGATTGAATTGATTAAAAATGCTAATTTATTAAAAATACAACTTTAATTGATATATAATGTATATCATGTATATAATGTATAATATTTAATATTTAATATAAAACTGAATTTATTTAGGTATTCTGACCAGCAAGTGACCAGCAATATTCAGCAGAAGAGAGCTGGTCCGAGCTGATCTTCTTAGCAGGGCATGAACACGTTTTTTAAAGAAAAACTGCAAAGCATCTGAACCAAAAAACAAAAGAGACGAATGAAAAGACAGCAAGACGCCACCAAAAACCCAGTAAGCCACACCAGGAAACCCTCAACGGAAGCACACACGCTATGAACCTGGCTCAACCAACCTTGATCACCAAGCAAGCGTTCAACCACCTTGAGATGCACTACATCCCACAACCTCTCGCCCACGAAACACACAGAACGGAAGCAACAAGGAAATGACAGAACAGGGGAGTCCTTGATGCTCTCGCCATGAGAATACAGATTACTATCGGGGAATCCCTGGCCATACAACAGTCAGCTTCTCTAGCCTGAAAAAGAAAAACACACACATTACTTTCACCTTCTTTAATATGTCAGGAGTTCTGCAGGTCCTAATAGTGTGCAATCATTTTCACACTGGGGTATATTTTTCACGTATGAATTGTGGACCGTTATGTTTTTTTTTATTGGTGGTTGGCCAGTATTTAGTGAGCTGGTTTAATATGCAAATACAATTTATTCATTATAAAATAAACTCAAACAAATTAGGTGAAACTTAAATTAAGGTTGATAAGTATTTAGTAAAAAAAAAAAAAAGTATTGATACATGGTAAAACATTTCTGCTCCTACTATAAATAATAATAATGAAGTAAATTATTTTAATATAAAATATAACAAAAGTTAATATAAAATGTAATTTGATAACAAATTTGATCAATAATATTTAATATAAGCGCAATTTAAGATTAAATGCAATTAAAATTGTAATAAAGTAATGTAATATTTTATACAAGTTCCAATAATACCACTTATGATTATTTAAGAAAAAATTTTTTTTTAAATAAATGTAATTGTTCATTAAAAAAAATTATATAAATGTAATTTTATAAAATTACATGAAACAAAATTATACAAATAATTAAAAATTTTATCTACAAACAAATTTCATTTAAAATGCTTCTTGTTATATTTCATGAAATTATTTCCATTTAAAAAATAATGTAATAAAATTAGATTTGTAACATTTAATATAAAACCATTAAAATCTAAAAATGCATTATATAACGTTTCAATTACACTGCATTGTAACTTTTAATTTGGTTTAATTTAAATATAAAAAATAATCTGATTGATAATATTTCATAAAAAGTTTAATTTAGATTGTAGCATTTAAATATTCATATAATACATAATTCGTCATAAATACTTTTAAATACAATTGTACTTAAAATAATTATTATAATAAAAATAAAATAACTAATTGATAATATTTAATGAATAATTAATTATATTAATAATAATAATTGTAATATGTAACTTGTGATAATGCTTAATTTAAATGTCCATAAAAATACTTTTAAACCAAATCTAAATGAGCAAAAATTCTTTGATTTATAACATTTAATATGAAATATTATTTCATATATATTAATAATAAATGTCAAATAAAATGTAAATTCACAATATGTTTATCAGAGCATTCGAAAAGTAACATTTCTCCGCGGCGTTCCCTTCACAAACTTCATGAAGACTTCATGTGGTTGTGAATATGTTCTCCTAGTTGTTTCTATTAGACATGATGTGTGTCTCTCTCGTGCTCTGGCATGGTTTCAATCGTGATCCAATTATGATATCGTGATGCATTGCAATCATATCACAAAACATCTGCCCTCCACATTCACTAATGCTGTGCTGCTTTAGACACATTGTTTGTCACGATATGGCGGTGCTGCAGACAAACACTGCTGAGCTAAGCCATTCGCCCTTAAATATATGGAGAAAAGCTGTCAGGCATTCAGCAGCTCTCTGATAAATAACCATATTTGGTGCACCCAATCCTCCAGCACTAAACGCATGAAGAAGAGACCCAGAAGAAACAGTCAGTGATATTTCAGAAGGAGAAGACAAAGCTATAATGCAAGGTTTCCTCGATCACTCGGCTCCGTATATGAAAAGATAACACTGACAGAAGACTTCTCATTAGCTCTGCTTCATTATGGCTCTTAATTAAAGACGGTCTGAAGAAGACTAAGGCGGCTCACCAATTTACCAGAGAGATGAGTCACAGCCCTTCACAAACACCAGCCGTTCACTGCTAAAGAAGAAGAAATCTTCTTAAATCTGCTGCTGGAGGGTAAAGAACTACAGCATGAATCAAATGCATATAAAAAAAACCAGTATTTATGATGTTGTTCATTAAAGCTAAAAAACGGCAAAATATTAAAATATTGACCATACATTAAAAACTACTACTACTATTGTTATAAACACAGCTATTAGTAGTATAAATCTATTGCTATTAAAAAATAATGGTGCTTGATAAAGAGAAATCTGTATTTTAAAATAATAATAAAAAAAATATTAATAATATAGTTTATTTTAAATATAATTTTACAATTTACACAATATATTAATATAAATAAAACACATCTAAAAGTGTATTAATGTCCTCGCTAAAAGAAATCAACATTTTACAATAATTATGATAGATATAATAATAATAATAAAATCTTATTCCAAATAGCTAATATATAAAATATTAACAGGAATGAAATGCGTATTTACTTGTATTTAATTAGAAAATATATATTAATAATATATTGTTATTAATATTATTTCTGTAGCTATTTTACAATTTACACAAAATATCAATATAAATGAAATACATCTAAAAGTGTATTAAATGTACAGGCTATACCTTTACACTTTTTACATTATACGTTTTATATTATTTTACAATAATTACAATACATTCAATACTAATAATAATAATAATAGTTCTTATTCTAAATAGCTAATATATAAAATATAAACAGGATTGAAATGCATCCGAAATGCATATTTAATTGTATTTAATATTTTTTTGGGAAATAATGATACATATTCATATTTTATTATTTTTATTATTATTATTAATAATAATAATAACAACATTTCTTATTCTAAATAGCTAATATATAAATTATAAATAGGAATAAAATGCATCATTTTTTATGTATTGTTATATATGGAAATTATATATTATTATTCTTTTAAAATGCCAATATATAACACACTATATATTAATAGGAATGAAATGCATCTGAAAAGTGTAATTAATTGTACTTGTTAAAATATAATAATAATAATAATAATAATAATAATAATAACTGTACTCGTTAAAAATAAAATAAAAAAAATCATACAATCATTTTTCCAAAATGCAGACTTTCCTGTTGACAAACAGGCTGAAGCTTCTTGCATATGTTACAGATGATTGGCCTGGCCTCTACTGTGTGAAAATGAAGCTCTTCGCAGATGTAGGAGTAGACTGATGTAGGCTGTAACACCGGAGCACTGATTTACACTGGACTGTTTCTGATCAGCTTTAAGACAAGAAGAACTCAAGCACGATTCCAACTTTTCTCATGGAGGATTTATAGATTTGGCAAAAGCGCTCAGCGATACGCAGACTTCAGAGCTTGACTGATTTCTTCTGGACGTGAAAACTGGAGCAGCCAATGAAATATTCAGAGCCAGTCTGAGCAACTCCACGAAGTCTGAGGAGGCCTTTCTGAAACCCTTCTTTCACAACTCATCATTTTTAAATGTTTCATACAGAAGCAGTACAACAGATTAGTATCAAAAGAACCAAAAAGAGAAACGCTGTGTTATAACCACAGCATGGCTATTCTTCAATATAAGCTACACGAACACAAGTAAAAACATAAGTTCTGATAAATAAATTAATTAAATTAATTAATTAATCAATGAATAACAACATTTTATAAACTGATACAAATTATTTTATATATATATATATATATATATATATATATATATATATAAATATACATACAAGTGTGTCAAATTTTGATTTACTCTCTGTTGATTTGTGTTTTTATGTGTGTATATAT
>JAUMHQ010000087.1:5634673-5657396 GCA_032361165.1 Enteromius paludinosus
AACGACTAAATAATGACACACATGTGCACTGCTCACTCAAGTTCCCACTAACAAGGGGATAGGGATGATCACTATGACTTGGAAAATGACCATGAACCGTACGATACATGATACGCAAACCGTTGGACCCCTAATATACACACAAACAAATATGGTTTGTTTTTCATTATTTAATATAACATTTTCACAGAAAATATTTGTCATAATACACTGTCATACTAAATATATTTTATTAAATGATAATGTATTTTCACAGTAAATAAAATAATCAATTAGTTTTTAAGTTCCAAAATCATGTGCCCAACCAAAATAAAACATAATAAAAAAAAATAAAAAAAAAGCTGGCTCAACAGTCTCAGCTGTGTTTCACACCAATTTGACACCTTTCATTGTGTAGTTTAAAATGATGTTTTATATCTGTTTAGCACTTCTTCTCAATTTCTCTACCACACCTGGGTAACCAGATAGCGCCGTGTAAGCACAGATTACCATAATTAACTCATTTTTTATAATTAAGGAAAGCACGATCATTTTCTAATACTTGTAACATACGTAACCAATCAAAAAGCATAAATCTTTAAATTATTATTAACACCGTAATTTGCTTAATTTGATTATTTTATTTTTGATTTGATTATACGTTTAGTAACAGCCCTTGTTATTATTAAGCACCAAATCTGTCCAGCAGGTGGCGTTATAGTTCTATTAGAAAACATTATCACTGTAATTAAAACTCCACACAGGGCACCAATCCTAATGAACACGCACCCAAAAAATCAAAGTCATAATTACTGTGTTTTTAAAATGTTGTCATTTCCAATCTGCAGGTGTATTCATAAATAATTAGCCAATGACAACATGTCAATTTGTTGATAAATAGAAGCTCATTGAGTGACGGATAGACCACAGGTTTATGTGTGTTTATTACAGACGGAGACTCACTCTGTGTCTGTGTCAGTCAGAGTAAGTTCTGAGCCTTCGTTTCTGGAGTCAGAGTCTGCCTCGCTGTCTGCTGCCTCTATCCATGTGGCCGACTGACCTGAGAACAGATGCATTAATGTCAAAATGCAATGAACTGCATTATATTAATACTAAAATAAGCCTTGTTTAAAGGAACAGTTGACACAAAAATGAAAACTCCGTCAATAATTACTCACTCTCATGTCGTTCCAAACCCATGAGACCTTTGTTCATCTTCAGAACACAAATTTCAAGTTTGAAGTAACGAGAATATTTTTTGAGCATATGTTGTAGCTTCATAAAGTTAGGCACTTTTGGACTATTTTAACGATATCTTTACTACTTTTCTTGGCCTTTACAGTGGAAGTTGCACTGCTGTCTATGGAGGGTCAGAAAGATTTCATCGAAAAATATCCTGATTTGTGTTCTGAAAATGACAGAAGGTCTTATAGGTTTGGAGCGACGTGAGGGTGAGTAATTAATGACTGAGTTTTTATTTTGGGGTGACTTGTCCCTTTAAAGACAAACACTCACTGAGGGGAATTTGTGGGAGCTGCAACTGAATCTTCTCGAAGCTTGTGCAAAGCTCAATGTCCTCTTCTGTGAACTGAACAACAAGAGAGTTCAATATATGCCAAAATAAAAAGAAATTATATCTTGAACATTCTAAATAACGAACACTAAGCCTATTTTCGGAACTTTTAACATTCTAACAATTTGATGCATTAATTTGTATGTAATTGTGTTAGTGTTTGGTATTATTAGTCATAATGGATAAATAAAATAATATTTAAACAATTAAAACCTGCTCTTGTGTATCAGGTTGAGTGTTGAACTGATAGGGGCTGCTGGAACTGACAGACGGTGTTGGTTCTTCCCAGGAGCGAGACTTCTCACTGAAGTATGAAGGCAGACTGTTGACCTCGGGGCTCTCTTGATCCATTCTCTCCTGCTCTTCATCATCTTCATCTACAGCCATCTCTCGCTCCAGGCCAGGCAAGAGGTCAATGGTGGTGAGAGGTGAAGCGTAGCGTGGCTCAGCGTCCAGGATAAGCTCTGGCTCCTCATCCAGATCGTCAGATAACACAGAGCCGTTTCCAAAGTCCTAACCCATCAAGAAAATTATTTATTTGTCCCACTTAAATTTCAGCATGTTTCTCACACAGAGCTAAGAAAATAGTTGTATGAACTATGTGCTTTTTTTGTTACTTCGTAGAATAAATCCAGCTTGAACTTTCTACCAAACATCTCATTTAGTGTTCCACGTAAGCAAGTCGATCAGAATTTGATCAAATTAAAACAGAAATAGACCTAACTTTGTAGCTTCAGGTGAAATGTTTCTTTAACTGCACACTGATAAAACGCATTTTTTTGTGAAATCTGATCCTGCAACCTTCTGCCAACCAATTGCAATTTTTTAACCATAAGGCATAAACAAAAACAGTGCTAAAAATGTCATCTTTAGTCAAAACAAGTCCCAAGAGCTGCGCTAAACTCAGTCTAATCCTGTTAAAACATTAATATTTACATCATTTGTGTTAAAAAATTGTATGTTTAGTTGATACTTAAACTAGTCCAAGAGTACTAAACTCACTCTAAGCTCTTTAAAAATGTTTATATTTACATAAATTGTGCTCAAATCTGTAATTTTCAGTCGATTCTTAGCAAACTAGCCCAAGAGTGCAACTAATCTCAGTCTAAAATATTTATATTTATATAATATTTGATCAAAAATATAATTTTTTGTAATTCTTCGCAAACTAGCTCAAGAGTGCAACTAATCTCAGTCTAAAATATTCATATTTATATAATATTTGATCAAAAATATCAACTTTTGTAATTCTTCGCAAACTAGCCCAAGAGTCCAAACTTGTACTACTTTCTGAGGAGATCATTTTCAGTTGAAAAATCCCTTTAAAATCGCACCTCGCTAGAAATTGACTCTTTGAACATTTCTGAACACTTTTAGCAACAAATCTAACTCCTGAACCACAAAGCCACATCTACCAACTACAGGCTAAAATAATTTCATATGCTCTCAAAAAAACCCGCAGTATTAAACTTCCAGTCCAACTTTGCTACATTAGTCAATTCACCCCCCACACCGAAACTCTTGAAAACGAAAGTCTATGCTACATTATACCCCTTTTTAACATTCCTCCCCCCTAAATCACGGGCTAACAGAAACGTCTGATGTTGGAGTGGGCGTGTAGGGTAGAGACATCTCACCTCCTGTCTGTCTGCTGCATACAAAGCAGCTCTTTCTATCCCTGCAACAGGGTGCCGGAGCTTGTCCTCCTCTCCCTCTTCCACACACTTACGGATCATAAGAGCTGAAAGCGCACTTTTCCCCCGCGTCGCTCCAACAAGCCGACTCAGCGCCTTTCTCACTCGTCCCCCCCCACCCTTGCAGAGAGCAGAACCAATTTGCCATGAAAAATGTGCCGAGTCTAAAATCTTAATGGCGCAATTAGTCTCGTTTTGAGTAGATTTACGGCAGCACTTGACTCGGCCGCCTCAATTACATCTTTGCTAAAATTCAAGGATAATACGGTACATTTCAAAGGCCCATAGAGGGGGTCATGCATCACCTCCAAAAAGATCCCTCTCATGAGGATCGCTCATTTGTTCCTCTTTTTCCTCGCTCATCTTCTTTTGCTCGAGCTCTTTTTCTTTCTGGCTTCAGCATACGCTCTCTTTGTTACTAATAACTGTAGTTGGGCTCCTTTGCTAAAGATTGATGGACGTAAGTGTGTTTTCGGATGGTAGACCAAGGGTCTTCATCTTCTTCTCATGACAACATCAAGCATTTAGCCTAATATTAGCTTCTGCTTTTGTTTTTTGTATTTTACAATCCTCTTTTCTCAAATGTGTGTGAATAAAGTTTGTTTCAAAGTTCATATGTTCATAAGATTTGGATCAGTAAGAAATGGTAAGTTTACACTCACCAAGGCTGCATTTATTTTAAAAATACAGTAAAAACTGTAATATTATGAAATACTAAGTAACCACTTTCTATGTTAAAAGCACATTAAAATTTTATTTCTGTGATGCAAAGCCACATTTTTTGCATCATTACTTAGGTTTTCAGTGTCACAAGATTTTTCCAAAATAATTCTAATAGGCTGATTTGCTTATTATTATTATCATCATTATCAAAGCTGAAAACAGTTTTGTGGAAACCATTATAAAAAAATTTCAGTAATCTTTGATAAGACAATTTAAAATAACAGCATTCAATCTTTTATATATATATATCTCTACTGTAATCTTTGACCAATTTAATGCATCATAGCTGAATAAAAGTATTAGTCTTTCAAAATAAAAGTCACCAAATGGTGTATTCGGATTACCTCTTGCATAGATGGTAGAGTGACGTCCAGCTTTGCTGCTGGTTGCTCATCAGCACTCTCTACAGGCCAAGAAGACTGCTGCCCACTACCTCTGTCCTCTGGCTGTGCAGTTCAGACACAAAACCAGTTAAAATAAACTTGACTAAATAGACATATTGCATGTAGCACTGTGTCAATAGCAAGATGAGCCAACCATTTTACTACAAGCTTAACAAGCTTTTATTCTGCTTATCTGACAGTGTTGCAATAACCTAATTCATATTTATTGTAAACATCTGATTTGCATGGCACTCTGCTTTAGGGGGAAAAAATTAAGAAGATATAAGGAATATATATAAGAAATAAGATATAGTCATATCATAAAGATCCACAAATCAAAGTAATACTATAAAGAAATACCCAACAATCTTAAATAATTTCTCAAATAAACACCTCCAGCTCTGAATGTTAACAGGCCATAATTACATATTGGCTCTTACCACCAGCGGTTTCCTGATTCCAAGGTAGACTCTCCCAGGGGGAGCAGATTTAAGAACCTCTACGGCCTGGGCCAGAGAGTATGTGTCTAGTTGAGTGTCATTGACGAAAACCAGCTGGTCACCCGGGAGGAGCCCGCCGTGATTGTCCGCAACCCCTCCAGGCACCACAGAGCGGATGACGATCACTGAACGCGCAACATCCAGAGGGTCCTGCAGAGGGCAATGCAGACCACAGCAAACTCACGAATGGAAAAAACACAGACGGGAAAAAACCATGAGAGCAATGCTGACCCTGATTTAACCTGTACATCACAGTCATATCAAAAAGCTGATCGAGAAGACTGCCTTTTGAAGTTTTATTTATTTACCTTTAAATTTTAATACAAACATTTAATTAAAACAGCACCAGTGTAAGCAGAGAAGAGAAATTCGCAAACAAGCAGGGTCGCCAGGTCATTCACACACACACACACACACACACACACACATACAGTACATACAAATTGTAGAATTTATAGTGACATGAAAACATACTTCATAACAGGAATGACCTGGCAACCCTTGCATTTATATCTGCTTGCAAAAGAGCGTGACTAACTTGCTGGAAGGCCAAATGAGGCCAACGTCCCGCTTCAACATCCCAAGTGCTATGGTATCAATCACATCTCTGGGGAGCTCTGCCGTAAAACTGCAATTCAACCGATTTGATGTCTCCAACAATATATTTCATGACCCATATGGGCGGCTTTTATGTGGCGAATGACAATATAAAAGTGATTAACAAGTAGTTATTTGAGAGTAAAAACTGAAGCGGGAGTGCAGTCATTAGTAATCTCATCTATCTGCCCATGAACATTTACGACCAACCGTGTCAAAAGACCTGAGGAACAGACAATCCTTGCATTTTTTGAGATTTCTGATAGGAATCTCTTCTTCTGTAATGTTAAAAATGAAAAGTATGTTGACACTATTTCCGGATGAGGCCACAAAGACATGCCAAATGTGAAGGTTCAGACCACAATGACTACTCAGAAAAGGAGATAAGATTATTGACAAGGTTTTTTTTTGCCCTGAGTGAAACTGTGGCCAGCAGACCAGGAAGTTTCCCCCAGCCCAACCATAAAAAGTGGGTCAGCAAGCCCAGCAATTACTGCCCCCTGATTACCCAGTGAGCCACTGCTGCACGGTAAGCAGGCGAGAAGAGAAAAGCAATTTCAGAGCGAGAGGAACGGAGGCCTGCTAGAAGGGAAAGAAAGAGAAAAAAAAAGACAGGAAAAAGTTGGAGAGAGGATTTGAAGTTCCACTCCAGCTGGCGCTTTAGGAGGACACAGGCTGCATTGTCCGGCAGCCGGATTCCAGCCAAGCGTGCTTTGCTTTCCAAGCCCTGCTCTCATCCCACATGGCCAGTGATGTCAGTAGAGCAGCTTTTATATGAGAAAAAACCGAGGGGAACAGGCCAGCGCAGGGGGCTCCTAATATGACAATACGTCACCTGCTACGGAATAAAGATACTGATGAGAATGGATGTTTACATGGAAAGAAAGTGAGTTGGGTTGCTCCATTTCTTATTTATGTTTCCATCCAAGTGCACATATGATTTAGATGGCGTACAATACATGGCTCATTGGGGGAGCAGCTGTCTTCCATGTTACAAGTGTGAAGAACATCTCCGGATCCAAAGAAAACGACAATCCCAGAAGTCCCTGGCGGGTGGTGAGTTTCCACACAACCACCGACGGCTAAAAATAGCCAGGATTAAATTAGTTTAGGTCAACGCCAACGGACATGTCATGATGTTTTCTTGTGGTCTACGGTGGAAATTGTCGGACGAGCTAACGGATGGGTATGAGCATTGGCGGCCTGACTGGTCTCCCATATTTCTTTCTGGGCTAAAGGTTCGCTATCGTCTCCTCCAAATGCTGAGCATTCCCTCGACTGGCCCTGCTTGTCAAACGGGTTGAAATTTTTCAGCGTGGTGCCTGGCGGACAGTAAATCTGCTGTTTCGCAGGAATCAACGGCAGGCCAAGTCATCTGTTTTGCTCTTGCGCTCTGCCTCACCTTCAATCTTGCTGAACAGAATACCAGGAACTCCAGGACGTCTGTCTTTTGCTTTCTTTTCTCTTTTAATCCTTCTTTTTGGTTGTTCTCGATGTAGTCGCCTTGAGAAAAGAACAGAGGGTGCCCACTTCCACAGCACGGACGAGAAAATTATACAATTACATAAACTCCTTGAAACTACACTTTTTTTTTTTTTTAAGTTTCAGGGATCTATGGTTCCATGAAGAAGCTTTAAAATACGTGGAATCTTTCCATTGCACAAAAATTCTTAACAGAGGAAAACTTGTTCTTGCAAGAGCCGTTCATTGACTCAAACTATAAGGCCACATCTGCCCAAATGTTGCCATTCTAGTTTATAGATCTTCATATTCAGAAGTAAAATAAATGGATGGCAGAATGGTGCTGCTTTGACAATTATTCACCGCTTTCTTGCTACTAGTTAAGTGCATGGAAGTCTTAACACAAGCCAGCCAATGCATAAGCTATTTTTTTCTTTAAAGCTTACAGCTGTGGGCAGCTGTTTGGCATGACAACAGGTGGCACAGACAGTGAAAGCATGACAATGGTAGTAAATCCAGACACCTTTTTTCTTTGGATCTGCTGAAAACTGGACGGCATAGTGGAAGACGCCAGTTCGAACTGACAGCACAAAGTTAGAACAATTGTTCATGGCTAAAAAGCGCAACGCACATTCGTCTTTAACATATTAACATACAGGGCAGTGTCCTCTAGTCGATTTGGTAGCTTATTTTCCCGCGGCGGTAATAAAATAGCCCTTGGTCAGTTTCTGCAGCTTTAGGACACAGAATAAATAAACAACAATAAATAAATAATAACACTCTGGGATGATTTATGACTCTCCTTTAAAACATTCTTTGGATGAGACTAAATGCTGTATTGATGTGCAGGTTAGGCGCTTTGAACCATCGAAATGATTCAAAAAGGCATTCTCTCAGATCTCTTCCCCTTGGACGGCATGAATTATTGGAGCCATACATTCACTACCTATACATCAAATAAATTTGTTTTGCACGCCGAGAGTTCACAGCCCACTTGCAAAAGGCCTTTTATATCGAAGTGTACGATTTCATGGAAAAACGGCATTTGTAAATTCAAGAACCTTCGGTGAACATGTTGCAGGTCAAATTCTTCATGCTATAATTTCACTCAACAAGTTTATTATTTTTGTGCACAGAGACATTTCTCTTTTTAAGGCTGGTGTAGGGCCGACATCCTACCCAAACAGAAAGTTACGCTAAGCTACGTTCCCTAGGGGGAGCTTACTTCTACCCTAAACCCTTTGTGGGAGAGCTTCTCAATCATATTTCAGTTGAAGCCGTGACTTCATACGCACACTTCAATTGTTCGCGAAAATTCATAGTAATGACTTTTAAATGGCCATGAGAGTACAATCTTACTGGAAACAAAAACCACCACAGCCCAAACCTTCAGATCAGTTGTTTGGCTTCAAGACGACCTTCATTAATCTCCATTACCAGGATGGCTAGTGCTACCAAGGGGGTCCTTCTCATGTTGCCATGTAGCTTACTTCGTGATCTCCTTGTCAGAACAAAAAACCGAGGCGTGACTCCAAATGATTTTGCCGTCACCACTTCACGTCACTCACACAGTCAGGGGTGTCATTTAGGGAAGAAAAACTCCCTGGTTTCCAGTTGTCAGTATGACCGTGGGCTCCCATCAATCTAGCTGCAGTTACAAGGTCTCCTTGCGTAGGGGGAAACACTAGCGATTGAGACAAGAAGAAGAGAAGGAGGGCGGTAGAAAGAGGGGGAGATTGAAGGTTCTGGAAGGCTTCGAGCGTGTCTGCAGGTCTCGAGGTTGCCTACTCGGCCTCATCAGCTCAGGCCTCTTACTGGAAAGAGCGGCAAAATCAATTTCCCCTTGCAGACTGGAGAAACCCTGGCCTGTGTGCCGCAGGAAACAGAAAAGAAGTCAAGAAGAAAGGTTGAGAGTTTCCTCCTCCATTAAAAGATGGTAGAAGACCGTACCCATCACTGCATTGTGGGAGTTGCTCACTTTTGTGTTTTTGGAAATTCCTTACAGCTCATACATTTATGGACATTTTAACACTTTTTTTTTTCACAACTCTGCAAATGCCTCCACCCCCTCTCCTCCTCTGAATCAATTCCCACCCATCATGAATCAGGCCCTCGGGTTGAAATGCGTTCGTTTCAGTGTAGAAAAGCAAGCAGACAGGGCTAGGTGGAGGGGGCTCAGCTGGTGCAGTGCACGAAGACTGTGAGTTCGACCGAGGGGAAGCTGCACAGGTCAATATGGCTTCCAATAAACCCCAGGGTGCACCAGCAACTCCTCCAGAAGATCTGCAAAGTAAGCTTTAGCGCTCTTCATGACAATGATCTATGATCCAAGTTGCAGGACTGCAAAATTCTTCTCCTCTCGCTTTGGTGGGGATGAGATGATCTCAAATTCAGTGCGCCGATGCAGTATTGATGCGATTCGTTTGTACTTGTTCATGCTGCAAAAACAAACAAAAACCCCTGCATAGCTTCATACGATCAAGCGAAAGAAATAAAACAAAGGACTTTGAGTCAGCAATACGTGTTGTTTTTTTATCTTAGCACTGAACCTATGGACTCTCTCCCGAGTTTCCTCATCCCTCCTCTATCTTCATTCCTTCATTTATCAGAGAGATGAAGAGAAAGGAAGAATTTAAGGGATCACTGCTCAGGTTACCGCCATTAAGCAGCAATGTAATTCTGTCCATGTCGCTGCGGCCCCCATCACTCACTGAAGAGGAAAGAAGCATATCTTACCATTAAAACATGATCTCCACTCTGTTTCGCCACGATGCGGCGGCCATTTATTACAGGCCTGATGAAGTTGCGAAAGCAAAGGCATGCTTTTCTCCTGCCAATACCGTTTCTCTGCATGAAATCAATTGGAACCCGTGGCTGGATAATATAAAACACGAGGCGTCCCACAGGACCAGCGGAGTGCAGGTCTGCGGGAGAGGTTCTGCATTCTAAGTGGCCTCATTACATGATCACTTCTGATTCAGGATCAACGTGCAGTTATGTACTAACCCTGATTAGAGGGCTAATGAAGGAAGGAGGAAAGCAGCTTTTCGTACTAAGTGAGCAGAGCAAAGGGTTTTGACGGCTGGCCCAGGGCCAGATAAACAGCGGCGGCCCTATTTGGAAAGGTTTCACTGCTTTCTTTTGTTCAGTGTCCAGTGACTTGTGACATCAACGCACGTTTCCTGTGATCACATTTTCGGAAAGTCAAGGGGGATTAATTGAGTCCAGTCTCCTTTTTCCCCCAATTTAAAGGATAGCTGACAGAAAACTGTAAATGTCATTACTTTACTTGGATTTTTTTAAGTAATGATGGATAATTGGTACCGTTTTTGAACGATTTGATTAATTATTTTTTCTATTCTTACCACAACTTTTGCAAGACGAACATTATTCCTATGTTCTAAACGGCTGGTATTACTTAAACCTAAGCTTAACCTACAGTTTCTTATCACGTAAACTTATTTTGTAGATATATTCATGCGCTTTCCATTTTTTACCACAAACTTGAATTATATTAATTCATACATTAATATGTTTTAGAATTATATAATATCTCTTTGCATAAAAGTATCTGCCAAGTGAATAAATGAAGATATGTTTTTAAAACATAACAGGCCATGAAGACATCATCATAATACTTGTATACTGAATTGTGATTAGACCTCTTTCATATATCAGTTTGCATGAATTTCGAGTGGTCTTGTTTTTACTGCATAGATTCATTAAAACATAGCCAGCTTTGCAGTGCAAGGTGATGATGTTGGTTCTTTGATGCAGATGATACAAAACAACTTCATGCTTCTTGAAATGCAAATCTAGTTTTCTGTGGCTTTTCTCAGAGACAAAGATTAACATGAAGTTATTTTTTTTTAAGACAGCAAACAAAGAAATGAGGTAATTCCCCACCTGGTAGTCTAGTATGCTGAAGCCGAGACCTCGTTCTCCTTTCTCTAGTTCTAGCACCTGCACATTTGGAGCCCAAAGAGCCAATTCCCCTTCATCTTCCTCGTCTTCTTCTTCTTCGGCATCATCCTTCTCGTCCATCTGCTCTTTCTTAGAGCTGCTTGGCTCTAGGGGCTCTTCTTCATCGTTAACCTCCTGCTCCACTGCTGTAGCCTGACGGGCCTGAAAAGAAAAGCAGAAATCACAATGAGATAATAGTGGTCCTCAATTGGGTTGCAGGTCTGTTCTAGTTGTGTTACTTAATCAAAGCTTCAATCAAACTATGACTTTAAAAGACAAGTCTATGTAAAGTCACTTTCTGAGATTTTATTTACTTTTGTATTATAAACTACATTGGTGCCACATGCACAATATAGAACCTGAAGCAAAACCAGTAGAGAACAAAACAACTGAGGAAAAAAATCAGTTATATTATTTTATTACAATATATGACAAACCTGAAACTCTTCCCTCATACTGTCGCGCAGACTTGTATCTTTGGCAAACATGGAGAGGTTATTCTCAATCTGTAAAATTATTACAAAATGAGCAGGCATATATAAGGCATGAGTAACTTGCCAAAGCCAATTTTGGCTTGCATTTGGCAGTGGTTGAGTGTTCATTCTGATTTGGTACCTGCTCCTGTAGGCTGGCTGAGGGGCTGGATGAAGGCCACTCTTCAGATTCAGGGTGATATTCACTATCCTCTTCAGCAAGGCGTCTACAGCAAACTAAAGTAAAGGGAGGAGGAACCTCTCGGAGGAACGCAACAGCCTCTCGTCTGGATTTCCCATACAACTGGACGTCATTCACCTGCAAATACAACATTTTATTTGGAGAATCTTCACCTACAAACGTCCTGAAAATCTATCACTTCACCATTTCTAGAATCAAACACTATAGGTACAAAAATAAGGTCACTTATGAAGTGTTACTTTCTTTGACAAGGATGTGAAAAATCATATTAAAATCCTATGGGGTGCTTATTAGGTTGGTGACTATATTACACACGGTCTCTGTGGCATTCACTGGCCATCTTTGATTGGCATTTCATGGAGCTGGCAAGCCTGAAGCTGCTATGGCGAGTGGGGGCGGCACTGTGCCATCTGCCCAAAACAGGAGGAAACCATGGTCTCCACACATAATTTCCCTTACACACACACACACACATATGTACACACCATCACAGTACCACTGTGATTATAAGCATCTAGCAAGTCCAGGATGAGTACATTAGGATGTTTAGGTTACACTGAGATTTTCATAAATGATTCTTCAGAGCCTCCAACAAAAGCACTGGCCCCAGGACGTAGCCTTGAGGTACGCCACATCTCTCTATAAGCCACTTCCCCCGCAGCCCTGCAAATCTCCCCTGCTTTAACCATCCAGGCTCCTGCCAACAGCAACAGGCTGAAGGCACAGCGGCCCTCGGCCACCAGACCAGGTGGGAGGGGGAAGTTTAGAGGGAAGGGGGCAGGAAGCAAGGCCAGTGGGGAGGTTAGGGCAGGGGACAGTCATGCAGATGGCCTCGGTCAGACTCAGGAGCCCTCCTGCCAGAACATCCACAAGCCAGCAGCAGCAGCAGCAGCAGCAAGCCTTCCTGGAGGCTTGGTGCTGGCAGGATGCAAAGGTCAGTGTTATTAAAGCAACCGAGAAGAGGCTCACCAAAGCAAGCCAAGAGCAAAACTGCAGGCTGGCCAAACCCTGAGAGCCCACGAAACCAAATAGTGAAGGTGCAGGGAAGACATCAGCAGTGTAGATGCTGTTTAAAATGTCTTTACCTCCAGAAGTTCATCCTCTGGTCGAAGCAGCCCATGTTTCGCCACCGGTCCCTCAGGAGCCACTGTGGAAATGTAGTGATGTCCATCAAAAGAGTCCAGTTCCACGCCAAAGCGCATTGTGTGTATTGGGAGAAGCTGCAGAAACAATTTTATGGTTTAGACTCATTGTGGTCACTACTGAGTGAGATTTAATATACATCATGATATTTAAGTGTTTGCTCAAAAAGGGTTTCTTCAAGATGCTAAAACACAGATCCAAATTCCACACAGTTTTTTACTAAATGAACACAAGGACGGAATACGTTTTCTTTATATGCACTAATATTATGCTATATTTGTAATAAAACACTTGAAATTATTAAACGCTATTAAAAAAATACATGTGACCAATTCGTTACCATCTCCAGTATATATTATGAATAATTGATCCTACTAATTAACAAATTAATGAATCATATATTATGCTGTTTCCACATTACCTTAGAATACTTCTGTAGCTCAATGTCATCATCTATAACAGGGTCAAGCTGTACAACCTGTAAAAATTTAAACGCAAATAAAAGTAAAAAATAAAACAAAACTACAAAATCTAGAAGTTCTCCACAGAGGTAAACTTAAAGCAATCAACATACTCCCTTTATGCTAAATAAACCCAAACAATAGTGTGTCAGCACATGAACTCAAATCCAATAGGAGTCAACTGAGGCAATCTACAGCCAGATTTAGCTGGTCGATCAAACATCTCTTATCACAGCATGCGTAAGTGCTAGCGGTTCTTGCTGATGTGCAGTTTGCTTCATGTTTAATTGAGAGCCGCACTTAGCATCTGTTAACATTACTTCCCCTACATTTTTGCTTACCATAACATCGTAATGTGGACCGAGAGCCTGCTCCCATTTAGCGCGAAGCTCCATCTCCGTTAGCGGGGCTGGCTCTTGCACTACAACACACACAATAATGAGAGCAGCGTTTAAAGTCAATTACCGCCATTTGGGTGCCCACTGTCCGTGACAAAGTGAGTGGAAACGTATGACATTAATGTCAGGTGCCGCATACTAGCAAGGGATTGATGTCAGGCTGACGGATGAATATAATCAGAGGGCCGAGAGTGCGCTGAGGGCAAGAGTTGAGAGAGGAGTCAGCGGTGATACTGCAGAAAAAGACAACGGGACGCCTGGGAACAGTATCGGCTGGAAGCCCAAAGGGCAATGGAGGCAAATAAATGGGTGGAACAGCTTTTATGGGCACTTGTGACCCTTAACTATGATATGGGGCAGAAGTAGTCAAGGGTTACAGAGAAATATGCTTTGGCTATGAAAGAAAAAAGTCATTCTGTAACCTAAGCTATCAATTTTATGAGACACTTGCCATGAATAAGGCCCAATTTGATCTCCCATTACTACAAACAACAGAGTCACAAACTATATTGAATATTAAATATGTAGCTAAAAATCAGGAGGAATAGTAACTAGTTACAAAAATCATGCAATGTCATAAATGATATTCAAATTATCATAGTGTTTTATTATTATTTTTATTATTAACTACTTAAATTCATAAAAACTATTTTAACTCCTTTAGAAATTAATGTAATATGCTGATTAGATGCTAACTAAATTATAAGTAGTAGTAGTAGTATACTTCATGTATGTCATGTATGTTATGAAGTCATTTATCTATCAATTTCTTTACAAAATGAAATGGTAATAATAATTGTACCCAGCCCAAACTTTAAAACAGTAGTGTATACTTTATTAAAAACAAAAGTAGCAAACCTCATGTAAAATGAATGAAAAATAAACTGCTTTTACTGACCACTTGTCCAAAAAGCAAGAAGGAGGAAAAAAATGAGTTTTCAAGAGTGTCAGGCCCTGCTGTGGACGGGTACGCTAAAGCACGTTACAGTAAAAAGTGAAGTCAGTGAGTGAGTGAGAGCGAGGGATGTAGACCTGATTAAATTAGCATTTCTAACGCCTCACTCACAACACCATTCATCACAAATGTTTGACTACATTAATACAGCAATGCATCGCTTCTACACATGGGACGTCAAACCCCAGCCAACATCTGCAACCCAGGTGGAGTGCACAATGGAAAATATGGAGAACTGGGGAAATGTTGATCACGGCAATGGCTTGTTATGTTTATGTAACAGGAAAAACTACGCTGACACCGAGCACAAATGTCCACCGCCCATCCAAACGTCACTCAACATTTAATAGAGGACATCACATGGGAAAAGTTACTACAGACCCACAAAAGTTTAGTTAAATGAGGTTTTACATAGTACTTCCTGTGGTTTTTAACTGCTGTGGGCATTTCTGGAGCAGCAGCGGACTGTAATTATACCAGCGTGGACCGATTGTCACCACTTCTTTGTGATTGAGCGCTCTTGCTGTCAATTTCGCAGTGATTTTAATGGGTCGAAACCGCCGGTGTGACAGAACTTGGAAAAAGCACAGAAAACCCCGGCAGCGACTAGTCCGTGTTGTCCACATTTTTTTAACATTAGGGCTGAAACACATCTGTTTCCAGAGACTTTCAACTTTACATGACACAAAAGAACCCATATAATGGCACTTCCAGGGCAGTTATCTTTAAAATCGACGGGTGAAATTCAGCGAAACCTCTCAGTTCGCTCTTATCAAATGTCACGTCAGTGTAGCAAAACAGTCGAGCATTATCCATAAAGAAAATATTTAAACATCTACACGCTCACATGGCAATATAATTTCTTAAGACCACAGGGAAAAAGGCGGGAGGTGAAAGCATGATTAAAGCGGTGTGTGTTTTGACTCGAGGGCGGCTATCGTTTTACACGTGCTATGATTCCAGCTTTGGGAAATGAGTCCCTGACAACCAATCATTGTTATCCCAGGCATGTATTGGCCCAGTGCAACAGAACGCTTTATTTAGGAGTTTGGCAGGTACCGGGTCTTGTCCGGATTAATTAGGGCAGAATGTAACCAGAGCTCCGGGCTGCTTCGGCTTCAGCCAAGGCTCGCTCTTCCGCTTCCAGGCCGCCTATCTCCATATTTATATCTGCCGGCTAACATGACTGAAACAATGCCTGCTAAGCTCAGTGTGGAAGCTTGCCTGAATCTGACCTCCATCCAGGGGGGAGCGCCAAAGGATCGGATTCGTCAGTATTAAGCTCAAAGTATACTTGGGTTTTACTTGTTTGCTTGGGTGTGCGTAGAGTGTGGTTTGTTTATACTGTATTATGTATCGTGCAGTCCAATTTTGGTCAGTGTGCTCAGCTTCTGTAAACCGTTTCGTGCCAATTTGTTTGTCAAAGAGGAGGAAACAAAGTTGTTTCACAACAAACTACAGCTATCAAACAATTTTTATGGGAAAAAACAGGAAAAAAAATCAATAAAATATAAACAGGATAAATATTTACCGATAGGCTCTGAAAATTAATAACAGCTTAATAAACTTTAATTCCCAAACAACAGATATTTATTATTGTTTTAAGCATAAACTGATTCAAGTTTGTTCTATTTCCTAAAAGAAGTCTTTGTATCTTAAGTAACTTTATCTTGATTTAAAAATGTTAAGATTAGTTTATTTTTTATCTAATTAATTACATGATGTTCAAATAGATTTGGCTGGAAAAAATACCCCAAAACATCATTTAAAGCCATTATTGTGTAAAACGGGCATCCAATACTGACTTCCGGAAAAGGGGAATAACCACTCACATTTGAGTTAACAGCTAAAACAGCAAGCCCCGCCCCACGGCTGACAAAAATAAAAGTGTTCGCGCGAGCAGATGACTTTTTATGCGTGCGCGAGTGCTTGTATTGCACGCGGATGACATGTCAAAGTTCGAAATGAGTTTGAAATGTTTCCTCGCGTGTAGATCTGTGTTCCTCTTGCGGATATGATTCACCGCGCGCCCCACCATCAGTGGTGAGCTCACTTATTTATGGCATAGATTTGCCGCCATACACCTCCCTCTCTTGACAGGCGCGAGCTTAGTTGAGATTCTGATTGGCCCAGATCGACCCCCCCCACTTAAAAAAACCTCTCCGGTTCTACACGATTCACGTGAATGACCCAATTGACAATGCAAACGGCGAGTGTCGTCGAAAAGGTATGATTTGATTTGTTCAAACCACTGATTCATTCGTAAATTGCTCTTTTGGTGAATGAACCATTGAATCATTATTTCAGTTGATTTGTTCAAAACGTGAAAATCGTTTTTTATAAAGTTTTATAAAAACGCATTTGCGCTGTTCAGGACAAAAACAACACTCGTGTGATATTGCTCTCACAGTTCTGGAGATGTTATTCATGTCCTTACTGAGATGGCAGATGCACAGTCTCACACAGAGACTCGAAGAACATGCAGGATTCGTATTTGAATTGAGAGTCACAGCTAATATACATATACTAGTCCATATAGCAAACTTTAGGCTACATTCCGTGTTCAAACCGGATGCTGACATTACGTTTCTGCATCGCGGAAATACGTGACTTTTTCATTTTTGGTTAGTACCGACATTAGACAAAAACTCATTCAGGGGTATAACTGCATTTTATACAGGCTACATCATGCAGTTGATAAGTTGCTGCCCTGCAGCTTGTGTGTCAACAGTCAACTGTATGAAGTATAAGATGACGTAACGGTCTGGGCCGGTGTGTTAATTGCGTAAAAATATTTTAATTGCATTTTTTTCCCACGTGGAGTACTTTTAATGATGGATGGACGCACTTATTTGTGCTTCAATCTTCTATCTTGACCTCCATTCACTGCCATTATAAAGCTTACTAATAAAACATACTAGTAATGACGTAAACTTAAAGTTTCATTTCCTGCATGAGCACCCAGGCTTAACATATTAATAAAAAGCCAATCAAAACAAAAAAGTGAAGGAAGTTTTTACAGGAAGAGATCAACTAACTGAGGCCGGTCTGTGATATCAGCCACATTGTTGAGCACCTATATGTGAGTGAACAGAAGTGTTTGTGTGTTGTCTGAACTCACTTTTCCCCTGCAGCTGTTGTTTGATCCCACTCAGAGCCGGGTCCATAGACTCCACCACAGAGCCCCTCTGAACATCCGCCCGCGCCTTGATCTCAGACGATCTCTTCAGAGACACACGCGACGACTCTCTCTGGACTGCACCAGTATTCAAACGTTCACACTTAATTTTGAATCAGCACGCATTTGTAACCAGACACAATCACTTATTAAAGAAAGAAGAAGTATAGTCTGTTTAAGACTTCTGAGGATCATAAAACCATGCTATGTGTCAGTTTGTCAAAGTGAAAGCTAATAATGTCAAGTAGGCCTCACATTTGTATTTTTACAGCAATAAAAGCTCCAATAAAACCGACTTGAAATTCAAACACCTTTCACACGTCAACAGCATGTCTATCTTTGACCACCACAAGCAGATTTTTTCCTATATCCTGTTCCTGAAAGGAGGTCCTTTACAACCTTTATTCAGGCATTTGCTGAAAGCCTGTGGTGTTCCTGATCAAATGCTGTCAATTCACATATACATATATATTTCCCTTGCGAATGCGATATACATTTTAACATCTAACATTCAAAGTATCTCATATCCATAAAATATACATTTTAGTGCTGTCAAGTGATTCATCGCATCCAAAAAATGTTTTTAACTGAATGACAGCTCTGTCTGTACCTTTATCTAGTGATTTCTCTATAGCCGTCCTCTTGGGCGAGTTGATCTTCCTAATGAGGGTAAGGTGTACGATATCGCCCGACTGCTTCATTACGTCCAGGACTTCCTGGTTGGTGAATCCCTGGAGGTTCACGCCATCCAACTGTTCACACAGGCACAAAGACAATCAAGAAGTCACTTCAGGCCCAGCTAACTGACTGATTAGCATAGCGTGAGTCTGGGAAAAGCGCGACAGCTGACCACGCTCGAACCCGTTCTTATTAAACTGTGAATCGACGTGAAATGAAAGAGACGTCTCGCTTAGTTGGCGTTCTGTTCTGTCAGAGCGCTCGTACGGACACAAGGCTAATTAAGGTAGAGCTCATTAAAAAGTGATTAAGAACCCACTGCTATTATCCTGTCGTGGACAAGGATTTTCCCGCTCTGCTCAGCGGCGCTGCCTGGAACCACGTTCTTCACGAAGACCCCCACCGCATCTAACATGCAACAGAGATGAGAGATAATAATTAACAGCGTACTGATTAATTGTCGGGTTTCTGGGAAAACAAGGAAAAATATGTTTCTTACCCTTTGTGGTCAAAGCGTTGTGTCCAATTATGGAGATCCCGAGGCTCTGGCCTTCCTTCTTTTTTAACGCAACTTCGTGGATTTCGTAGCCCTCCAAATTGGACTGCAACAACATAACAGAGCAAACACTGCCATTAGTTTTATTGTTTCCAAAAGCCGCTTTTTGATACAGGGTGAAATTACAAACATGTTTGGGCCCTATATTAACTCAGAAGCAATAAAAAAAATACAATACAAAAATGATATCACTGTCAAGGAGTACTTTTGGCATACATTAAGAAAAAGTCACTGTGACTAATTGGATTCCCACGTCTGGAGGAAAGATATACAATTACTGTAAAACAATGACTTTTTATTTTAGCTTAAATGTGTTACAAGAAATTAAAAAGAAAAATAATAATTTAAAAAAATTCTCTAATGTCTTGCACAAATACATGGTTATTTTATTTAAATATAATTTAAGAGATTATTTTATAACATATTTTTGATATGTTTTGGTGACCAAAGTTCTTATTTGTTATTAAAATAATTTCATACATACAATATTATATTTATTTATAAATAAATATAAGTATAACTAATAATAATAATTTTAAAAAGAAAATTTATATTTATTTATATTTCTAAAAACAAAAAAAATATATATATTATTTATATCATTTATTTAAATAGTAAAAATCATATATTACACAAACATTCATGTACACATACACACACACACATGTATATATATATATATGCACACACAAATAAAAATAAATTCAATTATTTTTAATCTATTGTTTCCATTTTAAAATGTAAAATAATTACATTTAAATGCAATTGTAATTATTATAATATATATCAGTGCAATATTATTGTAATATTATTTTACTTTTTTGTGGTATATTCACAATTATTTATTTTTAAAAAAAATTATAAAAACATTTCTTATTTATGATTAACTTGTGATTTTGGGATCAAATGTTAACTTAATAGGTTTATTTTTTTAGGGTGATACTACATCAATCATTGACTAATTTACTGTAAAGGTGGTGTATTCTGTACCATTTTGCTGCCCCTGCGGGACGGCACAGGAGGCGGAGGTGGCAGAGAGGTGACGGGAGCCGTGGTGGGGGCAGGTGGAAGTGGAGGCGGAGGCTGGGGCGCCCCCAGAGGGTCTCGTGCGATCAGCATCCTCACATGAGTACCGCAGGCCTGCAGCACCTGCACCACCTGCTCACTAGCCAGACCTCGAGTTGACGTCTCACCGATCCTTAGGATGTGGTCACCTGTTCTCAGCCTCCCGTCCTAGAAGCGAACAAGAGAAAGGAGGAATTATATGGTAAAGCATATATATATATATATATATATAAAATTGGAATTATAATTATACAAAGATTTATTTCAATTCTAAAATAAAATGTTATATATATATATGTGTTACACATATAAATTTTATTTTAGAATTGATATAAAACTTTGTATAATTCTAACTCCCATTATTGGTAATGATTGTTAAAAAAAACTAAACAAAATGACTAAAAATTAAATAAATAATTAAATTAAATTAAATTAATAAAATATTTTTTTGTGAAAATGTGAAGTGTAATGTTTAGAATAATAAAAGAATATTATTTATTTAAAATTTCTATATATTTTTGCAATCTGTTGCAACACAAATACAGTAAAATGTGTAAATGTCAAAATGTTGTCCTTTTTTGTAAAATTAAACATGTACCTAAATATTTGTTTACATACACTTATTTTATGTAATTTCTTATATTTGTCAAACATACACATTAAAATGTATTTTTAAGATATTTCTCATTTCTCAAAATTCTTTGTTAAAAGAAATACATAAATAATAAAACAATATAATAACATAAATAATATTCTGTTTATATATATATATATATATATATATATATAAAAACACGTCTGTATGTGTGTGTGTGTGTGTAATACATATATGTATGTTTATGTATATATACACACACATATATATGTGTTTGTTTATATTTACATTATACTTAATTAAATGTATAATTAATTTTTTTTATATTGTTAAGTGATTTTTTATTGTTTGTATTTCTGAATACCACCCATCCATATAAGACAAGTTTAATCACATAAAACTTGTATTATATTTACTTATTAATTATTAAATTTACTTTATTAATTTAATTTTTTATTTTGCATATGACCCATCTTTGCACAGATACAAACACACTTTGCCTGTTAACAACTGCAGATTGGATTAAAAGTCATTTTTACCAGCCTCCAAAGTGTAATTTACCTCTCAAATGCCGGCCTGAGCCAAATCTCTCATTTACAACCTAATTTGTTCCCATCATCCACAGGTGCAGGAGCCAAAAGTCTAACATCCACAATAACCGTGTCACTCTTACGTGGCCTTTCCTCACGGCCCTTTCCGGTCGGCTTGAGCTGTGAGACATATTCTTCTTTCTAGGACTCTGGCAGACGGGCCAAACGAACGGCGAGAGGAAGGGGAGGACTAAAGAGTGATTACACAAAGCGCAGAGAGGAGAACAGCCGTCTTTGTGAAGCGCGAGACATGAAAGGCGTTTGATACATCAACTTGCGCAGGGAAAATCTCGGCAGCTTGTTCCTGCCACTGTGCCGGGGACAGCGGGGGTGCATTGAAGCCCGCCGCAGCCATTAAAGGTTGAAATGGGAAACGCCAGGGATAACAAAGCCCTGATTTTGACAGCTTTTTTGGAGCATAAGATCCACTGATGTGTGAAATGCAAGCAATGTGCCTTTTGAACAAGAAGGGGTTTGTTGCCTGAGCTCTGGACACTGGGTGGGAGAGAAGAGGAGGGGGGGGGTTGTGTGAGGGGTCTAAACCAGAACAGGTTGTTTTCCAGTCTCTGTCCCTCCTGGCTAAGCATTGAAGAGAGTAAAACTGACATCAGTAGGTGTGTTTTAAACAATCTGTTTTTTGAGTTCCTACGTCAAATGCTTTCCAGCTGCTGAAGATACAGACTGAGTAAAGTCATCAAAATAGGATTACTGTATGCCGTCCTACATTATAAATACAGCATAACTCTTAGTTAAACATCTAAATGCTAATTTGACAGTTTTTTGTTTGTTTCTTAGATTTTTAATTATTTAAAGTCACAGCCAAAAATATTGGTAAATGTTGGCATCCCTTGAAATTCTTACGCGGAAAATATCTCTGAAGCACATTCCCATTCATATTTTTCAATTTGCAAGCTAATGCACATTTTCTCAGGGAATGCAATACTTCCAGAAAATTTTTGCAAGCAAAGGCAATATTTCTGTGCGAGAACTCAAAATTTCTCAGGGAAATTTTTGAGAGAAAGCGCAATATTTCTTGGAGGAAAAAAAAATTAAATACATATAAGCTAGTGCAAAGTCTCTTGAAAAATCTAAAACGCTATTTTTTTGCAAGCAAACGCAAAGTTTCTTTCCAAGGGAATGCAACAATTTTGTGAACGATGAAATTCATTTATGCATCAGACATTAAGACCCTAGAAAAGTATATTCTGCAGGACGAACATCGCATGTGAATATCGTCACCGTTTTTCGCTGTTCATACCCACACGATTTTCACAGACCATGAGCTGATGGCGCGTAATAAAAAACAGAAATCTTCCAGTACACAAGGTGGCGCTGTGCAACTTTTTATGCTTCAGACACTCGCTGGTCATAAAGAAGAAGAATGGAGCCAGAAGTCATGCTTGTCGAAAGGGTGTTTCTCAATGTCAAGGAAGGATCCTCGGAAGCCAGAATTTCAAGGATGCTACGTCATCGACATCTGTCGAAGGACTGTTCCAATGTCGAGGATCCTCGGAAGGACTGAGTCCTTCGTTCGACAAATATCCCATACACAGGAA
>JAUMHQ010000087.1:5710090-5721519 GCA_032361165.1 Enteromius paludinosus
TATATATATATATAAAAAAAGAAAAACACCAATTTTTTTGTAGTTTTTTTTTTCAAAACTATAACAACTCCAGTTGTCAAGCCCCAAAAGGCAACAAGCATAAAAACAAATAAGTAAGTGCCAGCAATCTTAAGTATACATAGATACAGATAGAAAGCCAGAACCTTAGGCACCACCTAGGCTCGAAAGAAAAAAGGGAAGGAGAGGGGAAAAGGTGATAGAGAGAAGGACAGAGTGAGAGAAAGAGAGAGAGAAGGGGAGGTACAGGCGGGCAGGAGTAATAAATAAATACAAACAATAAATAATAACAACCCCCCGCTCCCCTCCCAGCCGGCCTGACAAACACCTGCCTCCATTCTACTGGGGGATGCGTGTCTTGCGGCCTGCGACACAGTCAATAAATCGATGGGAGGCTGCTGCAGGCCTCCGGACATATCACACACACACACACACACACACACACACACAATCTGATCCAATCCAGTCTCGAGTGTTTCTCTATGAACGTGCTATCATCTCAGCTGTGTGTGTGTGTTTACAGAGGTAACATGCTCTTTTTTCGTCTGTTTGTGCAAGTGCAGGTGGCAGCACATGCTGTATTTGTCATTGTAGATGTGTGTGTGTGACGATTAAGGTTACAGATGGCATTTACACGACTGCAAAAAACAAACACAAGTTCATTTACATTAACAGGGCGATCCTCATGTCCATTCATGAATACATTAATAGTAGCGGTTGCATGATATGAGTTTTAAATGCCTCATGCACCACCTGATGACTACAGACTAACAGATCTATTTTCTTGTGCCAGTTTCAAATTTGAAGTCTCGTTCACACCGTAAACATGAACTATAAAGATATAGACGGATATAGAAAGATATAGAGCTAAAAAAAAAAAAAAGCCACAGAGAAATGATATCATTGGATTCACTTTCAGAACTACTATTTTTTTCATTAATGATAAAAACATTGACAGCGAATTTAAAGTGGGTAACGCCCATGTGTTTTGAATAAACAGACGACATCGTCCGCTGGTGTGAACGCTAATATAGCTATCTTTATAGTTATCGTTCTCGGTGTGAACAGGGCTTAATCATTACAAATTGTTTATGCTTGACTAAACATTGAATAAACGCTGCGCAAACGTTCCCTGACGATTAACAGCTCATTTTATCAGTTAAAGGCTGATCCTGAAAACCTCGAATTGGCCAAATGTCATAAAAGCCATGTCAAATTATAAACTGCACCACATGACAACTAATCTGTAGCACGCAAGCGATTGTACACGTGTGTGTGAGGGCTATAAATCAAGGCTGCGGCCACTGTGCCGTCGAATCCGAGTCTGAACATGCCAATTACACACAATAAATCAGCTATGAGCTCTCACGGCGAGCGAGGGAGTTATATGAGCTGGCATAACAGCGCTGAAAGCCTATTAGGACAGACAACAAGCACTCTTGATGGACTTTCAGGGATTCGGTGGATCTGTGCATGTGTACTCACCTGAGGCTGCTGAGGGATATTTACAAAGCTGGGGTCTCTGGGGCCCACGCTGACAAAGCGCTGAGCGGGAGACGTGCTCGGTGTGGAGTAGGCTGTGGTGAATTAAACACACACACACACACAAAATGAATATCAATATTGTATCGGGAGCAGTACAGCTGTTGAGAGGAAGGTTTGATGCAGATACTGCGCATGTTTGATGGGAAATTCTATTCATTATGGAAAAAACACTGGAGATAAGCTTTCACATGCTTGGGAAACACAAGACACTTTACGTTCGGGATCAAGGGTTGAGTGTGTGTGACGGCAGGTGATGGGCCGTGGTACTCACTTGGCGAGGTAGGGGAGTTGCCGCCTCCCTCGGTTGAGGTGGAGGGAGGTTTGGAGTCTGGTACGGGCAGGGGCACGGGTCGCGCCATCGGGGGAGGCGGAGGAGGCGGCAACATAGGGGTGGGCAGGAACGGGTTGTGCACCTTCCCTTGACTGCTCCCGTTGGGCTGAATGAAAAAAAAAGAAGAAAAAAAAACACATGAAAACACAATCTCGAGTATCAACTTCCGGACACGTATGACCGGCAGGCACAACAGAAGCATCGCACACGTGCGCGTCAGGAGAATGTGCTCAGCAATTTTTCGCTGCTCCTAGCCATTAAAAAAAAAAAAAAAATCTGCTGTTGTGCGCACTTCTCCCTTCATAATCTATGACCCAAACTGCTCGCTGTCTCTCCTCCGGCACGTCAGGGCCACAGCAGAGATGGATCAACCTCTAGAAAGGATTGGGATTTCTATATCACCTTTTCACATTTATAGTTTCACATATATATTTATAAATCCATATTCTTATATTTTGCATTATATGTTAATATATTTAATATATAAACATATTTATACACATTTGTGATATATACATAGTATTTATTACTAAAGAAATCCCTACAAACAAAACAATCCAAGTGTCTATATGGATACAAAACATGATAAGACAGTAGTAGGAGTGTGTATGTATGTACAAAAATGCTCCTTACATTAAGGAAGCCCACCTGCCCAGCTTGCTGACCACTGTCAGGGCAGACAAGTTGGACAAACTCCTTGAGCGTCTCCTGGGGGTGGTAGCGGATGGCGTGGTGGGAGAAGTACGAGCCGGGCTGCTGGATGATTGGCGACGTCGGGAAATGAAGACTTGACGGCGTGGTGTGAGGACTCGCTGTCAAGAAACAAACAGAGGAGCTCGGTCAGAAAACGGTGGAGAGGACGGATGGAGAAGAGGGACGTAAGAGGTGAAGAAAGGATGTGGATGTTGTGGTGGGTTTGCGCTTGGTTGGATTGCTCATGCAGATGGGGATGGACACACAAAGGTGGAGTGCTTTTATGGGCTTACTGGTTCAAAATAGCCACACACACGCTCACAAGGGGACAAAGAGGGACTCTACAGAGGATGGACACTTTTTGATTTAATAAAAATAAAAATGAGGCTTTAATGGACAGAAATCTGTTGAATATGTCCAAACCTTTATGACGTTTACAGAACTCAAAACAAGGAAGAGCAGTGGAACAACACTGACTTTAAATGTGAGGTTTCTCAGAAATGAAGTCAAACAGGATTGGACTGACATGAGGGCGGGAAGACCTTTTAAAGATGATTTAACTGTTTTTATCCACATAATCAAAGTCAATGGGGTCCAAAACTACAACATTGTAGCAACACTTTAACTGCTCAAGTATGAAAGGCTACTTTCGGGTTTTGCAATGGCATGAGAGTGGGAAGATATTGAGGATGTTTCACCTGTTTTGTCCATATAATGAAAGTCAATGGGGTCCAAAACTACTGTAAACCATTGGACCAACACTGACTTTAATTTTGAGGATAAACGGTTACTTTTGGGTTTCTCAGAAGTGAAAGCATACGGTTTAGGAATGACATGAGAGCGAGAAGATATTTTGAAGATGTTTCAACCGTTGTGTCCATACAATGTATATCAATGGGTTCCAAAACAACAACAACTATGAGAGGATTCTTTTGGGTTTCTCAGAAAGTACACCATTTATGTTTGGAACAACATATGGGTGAGTAATTAATGGACACATTTCACATTTCCAGAGCTCTGAGAAGCAGAAGTCATCATGCAGTAGTTGTGTAAACTTCTAGTGGTCTACTAGCCTGGCTTCCGTGACTATAAAGCTAAAGGAGCTTAGTCTGGCCAAGCTGCTTTACTACCCGCCCTCTGGGAGGCGGGCTTAACCTGCGTCCATCAGATGCCTCTGTATACTACTGGACGAATCTACAACCAATCAGACCACTCATTCCGATGACGAATGTGTAGCGACGAAACCTGAAGCCACTGTAAACAATTGTAGCTAGCTTCATTAAAGCAGTAGGAAAATTTCTTACTTTACTTCTGCTCCGTTTTCAAAGAAAAGCTGTCATGAAATTTTCTCAAATCAGCTGCAACAGCAGAGTCGAACGATTGTTGCTGCTCGGTACACGCCAAGCCTGTATCGATTCCGGTCACAGAACTGCAGGGGTGGGGGGCTCGTTTCTCATTGGTTCCCATTTTTTTGGGAACAGAAATGCCCTAAAAAGGCAGCTTGGCCAGACTAACTTTGCTTGCGAAATAGAATGTAGCGTGACAGGAAGTATGGGCGGGCCCAGGCTAGTGGTCTACGACACAAATATATTTGCTTTCCCATTTGCGCCAACAACACAACGAAAATCCATGACAGCATTGTCTATGACTTTCCAAAGAAAATATGTTGGGCCCTCAGCTGTTGGATTAGAAATACTTGCTACACAGCCTTGTAAAACCGTTTCCTGTAATTTAATGCCAATGTAATAAAATACAAAGTACGGTATGTGCGTTTTCAATCGAAATATATATAAAAACTGCTAGATTTACAAAGCTAATAACTGTCGGAACACGGTTTCAAGATCAAATCCCCTTTTTCTGAATGAATTTGCTTCTTAAAGTCATTCCGCATTGTTGCACTTTTATCCCACATGGCCATGTCGCTGTAATTAAAAATGGCATCTACTCCAACTCAGAAGGTCCGTGACAGCGCACACTCACACACAATGCATGCACCTGTTTGTAACAATGGGCAGGCACCGTAACAACCAGCTGTTCAGTCAACAACACTTGAAAAGCACACGAGCAGCGACGGAGAGCAAAAGAGCACGGTACTTGGTCCCATAACGGGTGCCAGATCCTTCTTTCATCCAGCAGCGCCATTACGAGCGATGCAACTAATAAAAGGTCTCGGTGACGCATCGGTCCTCGGCTTTCTTTCGCACCTTGCTGGCAGGCCTTCGGAGCGCTTTGGGACTGACAGTCCTTTAATGGATCGAACCTTATCAAGTATTTAATTGTAACCAGCACAATCTAATTAGGCGGCTCTTAATAGAGGTAATATTCGGTTATTGGTTATTAGTATAATGCCTGGGATGTGCGGCAGCGCGGGGTCTTTAAGCCGTGATGTATCGCAGCGGAGTTAATAAGACTCCGCACTCACCCTCTCCAGTCTCTCGCTCTCTTTCAGGAGAGATGGTAAGCTGATACTACATAAACATTGTTAAAACCACAGCCCCCTGCTGCAGTAATTCACTTAGCTCCGGCCTTGATTTATGGCTCTGTCAATAGAGGGTGACTGGAAACTCTGGACGCTTGGGCTGCGATGTAGCCATTGTATTTACAGTAATAATGGAATGGACGACTCCCTCCTGCCCTTCTTTTGGTGTCGTTCTCCGTCTTACCTTTCCCGACGCCTTCTTTTCACGGCCCTGGCTCTTTCTGTTGGGGGTAGGACGCAACTTTTATGAAGGAGATGCGAAGACACGCGCGCAGCGTCTTTACAGTCCCTGGCCGATTGGATTAGCCCGAGGCGCTGCCGCAGAGACCGAACCCCGCTGAGACACACCCTTTACAAGGCTGAGTCAGGATTTGAGTGGACCACACTCTCGCACTTAGCACAAATGCTAACAAAACACACACAATCACACATTCGGAACCAGCATACTTAAAAACCATCAGCCATGTTACCCCATCAAAGCAATTACTAATAAAAAAAAAGCGCAACAATTCTAATTAATGTTGACCAAATGTCAAGAGAAAGTGCAAATATATCGATTTAATAATACAAATCGATCTATTCATGCCTCATATAATATATATATATGTCAGTGGTAATAAACTTAATTTCCATTAAAATAATTATGTACAATATATTAGTATTCTTTATAATAATATGCGAATTATTTTCTGTAAATATGAGTCATTCAAAAAATGCATAGATAGGTATTTATTATTTATATAATAATAATAATAATAATAAAAATAATAATATTTAGTATTTATTAATGATTAATAATAAAACAATACAAAACAAATAATAAGTAATAAATAAATAATAAACCAATACTAAAACTAAATAAATTTACATATTAGGAAATATATTATCGTTTTTTTTGTTGTTGGCTTTTTATATTTATTTGTTATAAAATATATCGAATTTCAATATATCACTTTTCACATCCATTCGTCTGTATCTCAATATATAATTTTATCCATCTATTCATCCATCCATCCATCCATATTCATCGATTGAAGTCTTAATATTTGTTAACTAGTATCAGTAAAACGCACCAAAAAAAAAGTACAACATGACAAAACACTGGCTAAATTTAAACGATTTCTTTGCGCAGTGGCCAAAACAGAACTTGGAAACCCACTGGCCCAGAGATGGCATTAAACAGCCTTTTCCATGAAACTGACGGACGCTAGCTGCAATCCAAGAGCTGACTTAATGAAACACTTGAGCAGCATATGGTTTCTGCTCCGTTATTCTAAGAAGTGGATCCAACTGGCATCGCCGCATCTATCTGGAGGCAACATGTTGAGACTGGAGCGCTTTCGTGACGTTTCTCCACGCCAAACAAAACAATTTTTCAAATATCGTCAATCATTCGGCCCTCGCAAGGACAAACGCTTACCTGTTCTGCCTTTAAATCATGACTGAGTCGGTTCTCTAGAGCCAAACGAACCGTAGATCAGTGTTACAGGTTTGGTAACCAGCTTACGTCAGCTACAGTGAAACCTACCGTCTCAATTATGCAAATTGCCCCAGTCAATTAGCGAGGAGAAAAAAAATACAACACTTTTTTTCTTCTTCGCTTGCTGACAGAATCTAAGTGTTGTGGAACGATAGCCAATTACTTAAATGGCTTGCTCCCTTGTCATGTTCTTATTCATTTAATGGGGGTTATTTGGACGGAAATTTGCAAGTAAACAAAGTTTGACCGTGTCTCGAGTTGTCAAAGCCGCTGGACGACATAATTCACTCTCAAGGCCTGTCAACTCTTCCGTCTTCACCGTTTCCCGTTCCGCTAAATGCAAGACACCGTCTCCTGTGCCTTAATATTCATGGAGCGCATGGGGAAAACCCCACTGATGTGCTGAAAGAGGCTTCATGAATTAAAAAGGGGTGGTGATGAGGCTAATACCAGAACACAGGCGTGAGAGCGAGAACAGAGGCTTCACTATAGACACCAGGAGATCATGGGAGCCCCAGGAGAAGAGTCTGATCCTTAGAAATGACTTCTCATTGTGCTTTATTAACCAGAGGGCTGTTCTCACAAGTGTGGTGCCACCATGTTCGAGAACATGAAGCATCAAATGGTGTTAACGGCCAAAGAGAACCTGGGGCGCCTTGTTGTGGCTGAATGTTTAAGCTCTGTCTGCACCATTAAACTTAGAAGAAACATTAACTGAGGTGTAAACTAAATATTTATAGAAGCCTCAAAAAAAATGTGGATTCGGGAAAATCAGGATTCGTTACAAACAATATAAAATAACATATTGTAGTCTGCAGTTGTTAAAATTTTTTTTAGTATTTGTTTTATTTTATATTCTTACTTATAGCTATTTATTTTATTTAGTTTATTATTAATAATATTTATTTTATTGTATATTTATTTAATAATTTATTTGCTTACATATATTTAAATATGTATATTCACATTTAAATATATTTGAGTTGACCTATAATTATATTAGCAATATTATATTATTTCAGTTACATTGATAGTTACATGAGGCAAAATAATAATAATAAATAAAAAAAAAATAGAAAGCCAACTGCAACAAAAAAAAATAGATATTTCCTAATGTTCTGTAAATTGATTTAGTTTTTTAATTTTTTTAATAAATTATTTTTTTTTTTTTACACATTATGGAATTTATTTTATGATCAAATAAATAGTTTTAACTTGCATTATAATTATTGTTGTTGTTTTATTAACAACATAATGAATACTTACACCTATTTGAAATTTTAATGACAAATATTTACATAAAATAATTAGCATATTTTTAAACACATTAGAATACTAATGTACATAATCTATGTTATGGAAATGAAATGTATTAAATTTGTTATAAATGTGTTACGTAAGGCACAGACAGATAGACAGATGTACCTGTTTGACCTCTATATATTTCTATTACAGAGTCACTAAAGTCAAAAGAGGCACAGGCCGGCTGCAGAGGTAGTGGGTGGCCCTAAAAGTTAGTCTGAGGGGGGTCCAGCGGACACATACCTCCCAAAGCAAATATGGAAATGATAATGATGCGCTGAAAAGGAGGCAGACTCCAGCAGCTGGTTGAGCGCGGCTCCTCTGTTGCCATTGTGCTGCCACCCGCGCGTAATAGAAAAGGCTCCGGATTAGTTCCACTTTGCAAATCGTGTTGGTTCACTGATCTTTTTTTTTTTTTTTTTGGGTTTCCGCAACCTTTTTTTCCCCACTGGCCCATTGCTGCCAACTTTCATTGAATGGTGGATTATCAAAATAATAACTAAGGTGATAATAAAGGCCTTTTTTTTTTTTGACGCAACAGGTCTCCACTCCACCCAGTTTGAAAAAGGAGGGAAGAGCAAGTGTTACGAAGTGGCACGGTCAATTGAAAGGGAGGACAGATTTAGGCGGTTTTAAATATTCTTTAATGGTTTCTGAAAAAGAAGTTTTCCGGCCGCCCCACCTAACAGAGTTTGACTAACGTCTCGGAAAAGAGGGAGGCTGTTTAAATCAATCATAGATTCATGGATTTAGCTTTTAAGAAGCACTCTTAAAGGGGTGACAAGCCTCGCTGTGTATGCATATTAAATCCATTTTGCGCCTCGCGTCCACATGGGCATAAAATATTCACATGACAGCGATACCAATTCCAAGCGTGATTTAATACTAATAGCCTCACAAATTAAGTTGTGGTTTCTTACTTCAACATATTCAAACTAACTAATGCTGGAAACAGGCCCTTCGGAACAATTCTGCGAGCCGTTTGGCTTTACATCCAGCAAATGAAGAATATTAATAACAGGGAAAAAGCAAAAACATGTAAATTTCCACACAGACTTTTAAGTTTGCACATAACTTGTCGAATACTAGACAAAAAGTGCTTTGAATGCACGATGGAAAACCACGAACAAGCCAACAGGCCGTAAATTCTGGAATGTATTTTCCTCGCAATAACTCTCAACCACGTAAAGACGTCTTTGGGTTTGATTAAAAACCGTCCTTATCTATGACAAAACCATTCACAGCCAGTGACAATACGGTGGTGATAACCTGATCCAGGCCTCTGTCTGATAAAGCCTTGTTCGCTGGGAAAACCAAGCCATGTGTAAGTCACACTCAGAGATCCGGTTAAGTGTTTACATTAAACGCATGTAAATCAACCAGCCTGACGAGGACACACACCGCGGGGCTGCACTCGTGAAGTAACCACTCTCACGTCCTTAGCGTATTTGTCAACAACTGTAACAAGCTACAAATATTCAGCTCACTTTTACCCGCACTGCCTCAAGCCCAGTTCACACTGACAGCAAAACAACTTTTTTTAAACTAGCTCTTTCTATTGAATCAAAAACATACAGCACAACCAGTAAAACACAAGTTTTAGGCAAGAAATGTGTTTAAATGTTTACCTAAAACCTCACAGAGATGTTTTTGGTTGTGCTGATTATACAATTTAAATAAATAAATAAAACAAATGTACAATTTCAACTGTAATTGAAATGTACCCAAATGAATCCGAATTGAATCTGAATCAGAACTGAATGTGAACTTAATCAGACATTAATGAGAATCAAACTGAATCAAATCTCCCAGTCCATATTCACATTGTGTTCCTGCTTATTTGCATAATTAGCTAAACTCTACTCAAATTGGTTGCATCTCCAACTTGTGAAAATGTCTGGATGCTTTGACTCTACAAAAGGCTGTCAGTGTGAACGCCCCTTCATGCAGAGTCTGTTCAGACTTCAGGTTCATGCTCGTCCGGTCTAGTGTTACAATGGGACAGTGTGGGGTGTGAAGGAAACTGGCATATGAAGGATTGTGGGAGAACTGCTGGCTGGGAGGAGGAGCTTGGGGAAGAAGAGTGGTGCAGTTGGAGGAGGGTGGGGTGTTGGGACCTCACCTCTGGGTCCTGTAATGACAGGTCGATGATGGTGTGTGAATGCCGTTCGAGGGGAAGCGGTCTGCGAAGGCACAGGGCTGCTGAAACCAGACTTCTCTGACTTCTTTAATGTGGTAGGCGATGGCATCCCTGGCAAGAATGATTGATAAGTGCAATTTAATAACGCAAGGTCATGGAGATACAGGCTGGCGCAAAGGAGAGAGAGTGGATAGGAAGGTTGGGGTGGTTTGTTTGGGTGGGTGGGTAGGTGAGTGGATGGGGGTCAAGACAGCAGGGGAGACTGTGAGGCCCAGCGGGTGGCACAAGATACACTATATGGGGCCGAACGGTGACTCTCTCCCAGTGCAGTATGTAGAGTACTGATGTCTTGATGTCAACAGACATGCGCACTAGGCACGACCTTTCTCAAAACAGAAGTAAGCGTTATTCATCTTCTGTGGAAGTAAGTCAGACTTTCGAGGGCGAGCTTAAAGGAATACTCCGGGTTCAGTACAAGCTCATTTGACAGCATAGCATTGATCACCACTAAAAAAAAATTTCTAGCTGTCCTCGTCATTAAAAATCTGGGCTGCAGTGAGGCACATGTCAGAAGTAAATTGGGCCAGATTTTAATGGTTAAAATACTTAATGTACAATATAGAGGTGTAAAAAATTATTTAGAGTTCAAATAATAAACTAGTTTTAACAGATGAATTAATGTGGATGCATATGCTTTTGTTTTAATGAAAACAAGGGACGGGTTGAAATATTTCCTGTGGCAATCAACATTACTGTACGCCACAAATGCTATCAGTTGAACACAGAATCCCTAAAGACGCATGGTGATGTGGAAAAAAATATACTTCTATTGTTATGCTTTTGTGTTCTCTCATAAAACCTTCCCTAAGAAACTTTGAGGTAACTAGCAAAACACATCTCACGTGTTCGGTGAGAAACCTGGCATTTGCTTAAAAACTTTTGAATTCCTCCAAAACGTTTTTGTTCGCTTTCCAAACTTTGCAGTTTCCTGAAAACCTTTCGAGAAATGGTGCTGTCTCGTAAAAGTGTTGCATCCTCCAACGAAACATTGCTTGCAAATCACTTGCTAAATGTTTTTTTTTTCCCCATTGAACTTTGCATTTGTTCGCAAAACTTTGCCATTTCCCCAAGAAACTACATTTGTTCGCCAAAGTTTTTCCTATTCCCAGAGAAACGTAGTACACTCTATAAAACTGGCCATTTCACCCAGAAAATTTGCGCTCACTCGCAAAACTATTTTTGTCCTCCTCTGAAACACTGTGCGCACTTGCAAAACGTTTGCGTTCCAATACACTTTGCGTCCGCTCGTAAAACTTTGCCATTTCCCCAAGAAACTGCATTTGTTTGCAAATCTTTGCCATTTCGCAGAGAATCTCCGAAAACTTTTGAATCCTCCTACGAAATTTTGCAATTGAAAAACTCATGTATATATATGTATATA
>JAUMHQ010000087.1:5734712-5744735 GCA_032361165.1 Enteromius paludinosus
ATAGAATAACAGACCGATAGATAGATAGATAGAACGATAGAACGATAGATAGATAGATGATAGATAGATAGATAGATAGATAGATAGAAAGAATAACAGAACGATAGATAGAACGATAGATAGAACGATAGATAGAACGATAGATAGAACGATAGATAGATAGATAGATAGATAGATAGGTAGATAGATAGGTAGATATATAGATAGGTAGATAGATAGATAGATAGATACAACATTAAAACGATATAGATAGACAGATAGATAGATAGATAGAACATTGCATAGATAGATAGATAGATAGATAGATAGATAGATAGATAGATACATTAGTCCGATATATATACATAGATAGATATAGATAGATAGATACAGTAGATAGAATAACAGAACGATAGATAGATAGATAGATAGATAGATAGAACGATAGATAGATAGATAGATATAGATAGATTGATAGATAGATAGATAACCTAATATTATTTACAATTCTTCTTCTTGTCATTCAAATTCTACTTCCTGTTGGGTGTGTCCAATTCAATTAAATTCAAACTTTTTTTTTCATCAAAAAGTTAACTGACATTTGCTTATCTTACTGAAACACTGGTTACAACAAAACTTTCCTCCCTTAGCGAGTGGCCTTGAGCTGCAAATCCCCCCGTGCCCCTTTCTGTAGGTCATCGGTGAGCAGTGCTCTATCAAACGCCTTTGTCATACAGTACATAAAGCCGTGATGCCTCTTTATATTCATGGTGACTGAGACCACTATTTTTTGATGAGGACAGCACGAATGTGTAAGAGAGCGGCCCTGGTCCTGCATACCTAATAGACCAGACCCAAGTGGAGAGAGAGAGAGTGAGAGAGCGAGAGAGAGAGATGTATGTATGTGAGGGGGGAGAGTCGGGCGGACGACAGCGTGGAAGACTGTGATAGACACGGTAATGGGCTGCCTAATTAACATTGGAAGAGGACACGGCTAAAGGGGCAAGTTGGACCAAGGGAAGGAGAGAGAGCCAATGCACTAGCCAACAGCTAAAAGTTGGACACATAGGAAGTGAGAAAGGAAGTGCTATAATTTCTGAGTCATCTCTTTATGTTAACTTTTTTTTTGGAGGGGGGGTGGGCGGTCCTTCGCTCTAATAGAAGTGGCAGCGCGGGTTATTTATGACGAGCAGTAAAGCCGGCTGCATTTGCATGGCTAATAGTAGGATGTGAAGTAATTTGTGTGAGAGCTAACCTGGGCACCGGGCTGCAGTAACTCAGCCGGCCCACGACGCGCACACACATACACACAAAAAGCGCCCTCGCGCCGAGAGCGGCCGGCCCTGCTGCTGCAGTTTGGGTAGAAAAATGACCACACTGCAGTCTGTCTGACTGGAATGGAAATCAATCATAAAGGTAATCCGCAGTCTCTACCTCTTAAAGGCTTTATCAAGTGCTTTCGCTTGGAGGATTCCAAATGAAGCCTGTGGCTATCAGGCCGGCATTGATCTCTCTCTCTCTCTCCTCTCCTCTCTTTCCCCTTCTGTTCTCTCTCTCTGATCTTTACTGCTTTACCTTTCAAGTTGCTGGGCGCAAAGTACATTAGCAAAATGTTTCAATCTATTCTATTTACTTAGTGCAGAGGAATGGCAGTGCAGCCAGTGGGTTTACTTAGCTGTGCATCTGGGACAACAAATGGGCCACACAAGTTAGCAAACCCTGACAAAAGTGGCTATTTTTTAATTAATTAGTTGACTACAAAAGAAATCCAACTGGTACCGATATATTGGCCTTTGCTACGATTAAACCTGCACTGGTGTGTTTTGACGACTGCGAAATATTCCGTCAACATCTAAACATATACGTTTTTTTGAAAGTATGGTAAAAGCCAACAAGTTATGGGAAGTTTGTCGTCGGACAGCAAAGTGACCGAGTCTACTAGAAGTGTTGGTTTTTTTTCCCTGGTGTAGTCTCTTGTCTCAAGGGTCGACAATCCCTCTTAACATACACACAGACATACTCCTCCCTTCCACCCAAACACTGGCCGCTAAAGCATCTACAAAAGCTGGGGTGGCTATTCATTTGAAAAGAGCAGGGGGAGGAGGAAGAGAAAGAGAGAGGAGAAAAAAAATTGGCTTTTGTTCAGGCCGGATTTTCAAATTGAAGCATTTGACAACAAAGGCAGCAGCAATCAACTTCAAAACCCTGGACGTCTGTTCACCCCGTCTTCCCCCCGCCTTACTCCTCATCGCTTTATTGAGCGAGAGGACCGTGGCGTGATGGGATCTCATCTAGGGCCGGTCTGAAGTTGGTGAGCTTTGACAGGTCTTCGTTGGGGTTTTCTGCTGGATCAGCTCCTGTGTGGATATAGACCTACAGCACAGGTCCAGAGTTCTCAGTCTGAAGAAAAGGGTTCGCATGGGGCTAGACCTTGCACCTTCACTGTGTAGTTTCCCACCAAGCCAAATGAGAAGAGAAGGCAGTAGGAACCTCGCTGGTAAAGTCTGAAGGTCGGTGTCCCGTTGAGGAAGGTCAAGAAGTAGTCCTGGACTCAGCATATTGCTATTCCTGATAAAAACACTTTGAAGAACAGCTGATAGTAGCTGGATGGAAAATGATCAATTTCTTCAGCATATGATTTTTGGTGTTCTACAGAAAAAAACAAAGGTTGGGAATGACACAAGCGTTGCATACCTGCTTCTACAGCATGTCTATTTTTATTATAGTGAAAATGTAGGGCATTTTACAGCAAGCTAGTGTTGATAAGATTAAAGCCCCATGTGTGCATTTCACTGCAGATGGCACTGCCCACTGGCAGGCTTCGGCCCGGTGTTGGCACAGGGCTGACAAGACTGGTGGGCGTATCCCCACCGGTGCTGCTCGGCAGTGTCTCTGCCACAGCGGCCCGCTTTCCTACTCCATAATTCATCCGCTCCCCCTGTTCGGTCATATGGCTAAATGGTGCGTGCCAGAGCCCGGCCTTCATCCAGGGATTTCCAGGTGTCCCTGCCCCTGGATCACGCTGCCTTGCTGCTTGCCAACATATCTGCGAGGCTCTTGCAGGCAGACTAATAACAATAACCTCATCCTAATCCGTATCCTCTCCTGTCTCTTCTGTAGCCCTCGCAATCTCTTCTGGAGAGGCTCTGAGTGGGCGGCAGCAACAGTAAAACTGGCTCACGTACAAGTCCTCTTGCTCACCTGAGCTTGACGGCGTGCCAAGCTGTGGTGTGACAGTGTCCGACTTCCAGCTGTAGGGGAAAAACAAACTCTGGGCTCTTCCTGGGAACATTTAAGAGCCCTGCAAGACTCGAGAAGGTAGAAGGGAATAGCTGATGAAGGAGGAGAAAGGGGGAGGGAGGAGGATATGGAAAGGCGGACCCAATCTCCGAAATTACCCCAGCTTGGTATCGACTGGCCAATTATGTGGAGTTCCATTTACAAAAGCGTTGCTGTAGTGGCTAACTTTATGGAGACTTTCATTTCGCTCTCCCCCACAACTGACAGCCCCTCCTTCTTGCTCCCTCGTTCTCTTCCTCTCCTTTTTTGTGTGGTGCTTTAATAGGATATTGATCGACAGAACCAGATTCGATTGGGCTGCCACTGAATTGTGTAATGGGTGCACAAAGCCAAGGTCATAGTGTATAGTCAGGGAAGAGCTAAGGCAGCCCGGTTGTCCATTCAATATCACGACCTTTCATCTTCCAAACGGGCACGAGCCTGCACTCAACCCCTTAAATAAATCTGCCAGACGCTCCCCCACAGAAGCTCCATCGGAACTCCTCTGGGCAATTCATACGCCACTTCAGTACACCAGATTACCCTCTTCTACCCATCTTCCAATCTGGTGCACTTACCCTCTTCACTTCAATCAACAGCATCATCTCGGTGCCTTCCACAAGAAGCTACCAAAGTCATGAGTGTGCATGCATACAGCACTTTAATTCACAGTCACTCCGTAGGGAGCAATCCTGTTAGAGGACTTATGCTAACTGTGGGCTTTGCTGACTGCTGAACTTCTTAGATGGTATTGCCCATTAAGGAAGGAAAGCGGTTGACGCAGGAGGGTGAGATTCTGTCAACTATCCCGCTGTTCTGTAGAGAGTGGAAGATGGGGTGAAGGCGTTTTTAAGATGTTCCGCTCAGGTGATTAGTGAACTATTGTTGTGGATTACGTCAAAATTGAAGAACCGGCTCAATTTCCAATCACGAGTGTGAATTTCAATCAATTGGCCATGTATTAGAAACTTCAATTGGGGATTTATAGAATTGAAAGATATTCAAAAATAGCAAATGCATTCCGGAAAATCTATCTTTCAATCTACTGTAGGCATTTCCAAAACGTTCAAGCAATCCAACATTCAAACTTTTGCGGAAAGGGTAAACCACTAAAATTCTCTTCCTGTTCAATTTCCTTTTTGGGCTCAAGAGTAATATGCTCTTTAGACCAACATCGGCAACCCCCTGCTGACTAAGATCCACTGGACTGTGCAGAGGAGAGAAGAATAAAGAGACGATAGAAAAAAGAGAGCAGAACACTTTGATTTGAATTGAACATCCAGCATATGCCACCCAGCATTTGCTTTTCTTCTCAGTGTGTCACAGATGTTAGGATAAAAGCCGATCTCTCCGCAGAGCTGGATCAATTATGCATATTCCTTAATCTTGTTACCATCATATGCCAGGAGTTCTGATGCAGCACAGTACTGGCTGAGTTTTAATATCTTTCTTCCTCTCTCTCCTGATACCTTTCATCATTTTCCGCATCCTTTTGAATCGGCTCGCACAGGCATGCTGGACTCACGTTGACCCATACGTTTCCTTCCGCCCGTCTGCTGTCACGTCGCCAGAATGTGGTGGCACCCAAATGTTTGTTCTCTCCAGACGCTGTCTTTGCATTGGCAGGCACTTTGAGGGTTTTTGAAGGCAGACTGTGAGGTGAGACCACGGTGGGCTCTTTGCCCAGGCCCCATGACACCCTCTTCTCCTCTCCTTCGCCCGGGATTAGGTCACGAAGGCGTGTGATCAATGCACCTTTGATCAGAAGGCTCCAGCGAGTGCTGACAGGCGCTTTGGATCGGCTATTGTTAGCGGGTATCGACAGGCACGTATGGATTGCGCTGCGCTCTGTCACTCTCCACCGTGAACGTCTGCAATTTTTAAAGGTCACGTTTTTTACTCCCATCCCATCCTCCCTGCCTCCTCGGGAAAGTCTACTTTTCTTCTTCTGCATTCTGCCTTAATCGCTCTATCAATCTGGTAACGACTAAATTCTTTCCTCAAGCCGTGAAAATGTTACAATATTTAACTTCCGAAACACTGCATCCGCGATAAAAGTACAAATTATTTACAGTAAACAGCTTCTAAAAGAAATACTGTCTAAAAACGCTGCACAAAAAAAAAAAAAAAACTTAGTTTGTACTTTAGAGAGTCCAAGTACTGTTGAAGCACACTGCAATGAAGCACTTTCAGCTGACTGCTGCATTTCGCTGGTGTTTCGATTTCTAATGAGTGGAGAGATAGTGGATTCAGCCCATTGTTCTGAAAACAGCGCTGAGAAACCAGAGAAGCTTTCCTCCAGCACACTGGTTAATCACAAGCCTAATCCTACTGTACCTTTGGGCTGAAATGAACTGGGGTTCCTCAGATGTTGAAGTTTTATTGTGCTGCTTGCCTTCAGGTACTTGGGTGTAACAGGTCTAAAGAAACTTACAGCACTAAATCATGCCACGTTTAAGATTGTGACCCTTACACAACACCTCGCATTAAGCTGACATGTTTTTAGGTTCATTATGAAAGCTCAATTGCTTTTACCGCTAAAAGTGAAGTCATAACTGACTTATTTTCCTGTTAAAATGTTTAAAAGATCAATATTTTAAGAAATATGTAAATGAAAATACATTTATATGAGAATCAACACTTCATATTAAGACTAGTTTTCAAAATATGTATCATTAATATATAAATCGACCGGTGACAAAAGATTAATAATGAAAAAGAGTTTTTAAATATTAGTTTTAAAATATGTTCAGATCTTTTTTTATAGATTTTTGTTAATAAAAAGTTATGTTTTTAAGTTAAGTAAAATGTTAATTTTAATTATTTAAAATGTTAAATTTAGTTAAATATTATTACTACATATATAAATAATAATTTTTTGCACAATTATATTTAAAAAAAATTTTTTATCATGAAATATGTTATATTTTTTAACAGCATTTTTTATGCATTTAAAAAATAATTAAAGACACATTAAATGAAAACAAGTCTTAATATCTCTTGCATTGTTGCTTCTTGACTACATCTAGCCTTTCTGATAACTGCAAAATAAGCCAAAACAGTTTTCGGCAGTGGGCAGAGAGAGATCTTACTCTGTGAGACTCGCACAAGCTCAGAGACGGTGAAGACACCTGACGTGACGAAACTGTCCTGGAAGCCAAGGTGCCCTAAAACAAAAAACAGAGTAAAAAACTGTTATTGGATTGAACATGACAAAATACAGAGGAATGACAGCGCTTATGTCAACAACACACTCACACGCACACACAGTCCCAGCGGGGAAGGGAATAGGGAGTGTTTAAAATGACACTGAGGGTAGAGAACATCTGGATTGGGTCCCATGAGTGTCTGCAGTACTGTGGGGCAGAGGCTCTTTGCAGCGCGCCGCACACACATAAACAATGAGCTGCGTCAGAAAGCATGATTATATATGTGTTTACATATGATATGTGGTGAAATTTCAGTCTAACCGATTGTTTGTGCAGCATGCTGAAATCGGTTGCCTCTTCCAGCAGATAGACGGACCACAATTACTGTGTTTATTGTGCTGACTACGACTGACCCAGGACCTGCTGCTGTGCTGCAGGAGCCCATATCAGCCTCAGATTCAACCACAGACAACCCTTAACTTACTAGCATCCAACACCACAGAATCAAAACACGCAGTGATTGTAGACTGCATTCTCATAATGACCTGTTCTTACATATTGTGAGAAGCTGCTGATATGACAAGATTAATCATGTCAAGTTAGACGTATTAACGTATATGAATGATGCATTTATATTATATGTTAATAGATAGCAACAGAAACCTGTTAATTGCGAAAAGAAGAACTATGAGATAATATCGTGCAAACACCACATAATGGAAAATAAGTTGCACTCAAAAGACATTGCAGAGAAAAAAAAAATGTATAAGTGGAAAAAATTTACTTGTAAATAAAATATAATAAAATGCTAGTAAATAAAAAAAAGTTTACAGGTATTCACAATGGAAAATAAGCATAAAATAAAAAACAATGAATCAATTATATATATATATATATATATATATATATATATATGTTTTTAATAAATGGCAAACCTAAACTAATTTATTTATGAAACAAACTATATATATTTGTATATATAAATAATAAAATAAATTGTATATATATATATATAAATCAAACAAATAACATGTAAATATAAATTATGTATTCATTTTTAAATCACTTCTACTGCTTTTATTTAAACTTATTACATCCTCAATGGCTACAATAAGAGCTTGGCACCTGATCAAACTCAAAAGCAACTCGCATTATGTAAATAAATGCAAAACACAAGTATCTTAAAAGTTTTATTTACAAGACACTGCATCACTCGCCTAGGTTCTCTCTCTCTCTCTCTCTCTCTCTCTCTCTCTCTCTATCTATATATATATATATATATATATATATAAAAGAGGGAGGGTGACAAGCCGAATCTTAAGAAGAAGTGATGTAGCTATTAAACGACTTCCTGCGCTGCTCGGTAGCTGGCGAGCTATAAAACCAACAATAGAAATGAGTTTAGTCTTGACTGGCTGGACGAGGAGACGTATAGCATGTGGACGGGCAGAATAATAAATAATAAAAACAGAGAGGGAGAGAGAGAGAGAGGGGAGAAGGAGAGAGAGAGGGACAGAGGGAGGGGTAATATCTACGGCTCATTGCAAGAGAAAGTGCTGACATGAGCTAAAAGACTGCAGACCCGGAGAGCATTCCTGCACAGATGCCCCTGAGATTGAGAAGAAGTGAGATAGAGTTTGTTCAGGGAGGTATCAGAAGGAGGGGAGACGTACGTTAGAGGGCATGTGGCAGGAAGTCAAGGTAGATTACAAAACGACAAAGCGACGAGGACAGTGGGCTGCAGGGTCGCGAGCGAGAAAGGCAAAAAGTCAAAGTTTCCACACAGCTGTACATACTGTGAAACAACAATAATACCGAGCACAAGTGAGGCGCACCATTACTTGGAAAATAGAGGGATGACGCAATCAAAGCTGAGGAGGGAGAGAGCGGGCGAGCGAGCGAAGGAGCCTTCGTCACTAGAATTCCAGTATAGGGAGCATATGCACCCGGAGTTCACTGAGGGCATTTCCATGAGTGCCTCATATAGGGAGGCAGGGGCGAGGGAAGGGGCAGGGCTTCTATATCTCAACACGGATAATCACTCCCAGCTGTGTCCACTGTAGCGCCGCACACACATGTAGGGAGGGGCCAGGGTTCGCCTTTCACAGCAGCACCAAGACCTCAACAAGCCTCCAGCGCAGCAACAAGAGCGCCGTGTCGAACTACACTGGGCCTCGGGACAAACAAGTCTATACTGCATCTGGGTAGTTGACAAAAACACAACTTTTGTATTTAACATCAAGGCTCGCATTTCAGGTGTTTTAGTCATTATCCCACCTTTTAACAAACTTTTTGCGTCTTTAAATAAGTAAACAAAAGTATACAAAGAGATAAGAAAAGGGGTGGGTCTTCTTTTTAGTTTATTATTAACTGAAAACTGATTGCGAAAACTGTGTTACTTACCAGAATGGAGCTACTTGAAAGAGAGTTCGCAAGAACATTGGTTATTTGTGCTATTTGAGTACACCACCATTGGCCTTGGTGATGTCATCGGAGATGGAAAGTCGTTTTATAGGGGGAGCAAGTTACCTAAATCTGATTAAGAATTATTTAGAGTGTTTTTATTTTCAGATTAACATGCACTGATTAGTATGAATGTGTATTAAGAAATATAATATTTAATGAGAAAAAGGGGCGGTGCTTGATTGTAATCGATCTGTCAATTATTGGTTTTCATGTAAACTGTGTTGTGTACCACAATAGAGCAATGTGACGTGAATGAGAGTTAGCAAAAACAACAGTTATTAGTGCTATTTGTGCAAATGGCCATGGGCCTTGGTGATGTCATCGGAGACGGAAAGTCGTTTAAGAGGCGGAGCAAGTTACTAAATTCTGATTAAGAAAAAAGAAAGTGTTTTTGTTCTCAGAATACCATTCTGAGAATGTTATTGCTGTGAATGTGTTTTAAGGAATCAGTATCTTGTTTTTATCAGATCGTCAAATGATTTGATTGTGTACATTGTGTGTTATGTACCAGAATGGAGCCATGTGACGTGAATAATAGTTAGCAAAAACGATGGTGATGTCATCGGAGACGGAAAGTCGTTTAAAGGCGGAGTCAGTTACTTAGTTTTGATTAAGAGTTGCGAAAAGTAATTTTGTTCTCAGAATGACATGCACTGAGATCAAGATTGTGCATTAAGAATGCAGGAATGTGTAAAACATGACAGTCGACGAGAAAAATAGGGTGGTGCTTGATTTTATCCCTTTAAGAATCGATTAGTGAAACTTACTCATTAGTAGGGCTGTACCGATACACCAAACCCACGATTCGGTTCATTTCACAATTTTTTTTCGTGGGGGGTGGGAGAAAAAAAAGATTTATAAAACAATTTGGGCCCGGCTCGGTAATAGATAACGTGGATCGAGCACACTGAGTAAATACTTGAACCCCTCGTTATCGACAATCGAAAATGGTTGCATATCTATGGCGGCAAATCTATGCCAGTAATACGCGAGCGCAGCACTGATGCTGGCGCGCGGTAAATCACATACGCCAGAGGAAAACAGATCTACACGCAAAGAAACGGGAGACGCAGGCTCATTTCAAAACCGCAATGAAATGTCATCTGCGCGCAATTCAAGGTAGTCACGGGGTGTGTCGCGATCCTCCCTT
>JAUMHQ010000087.1:5744835-5754949 GCA_032361165.1 Enteromius paludinosus
TCACACCGCGACACAGGATCGTGGATCTGAGTGTCGCGATTTCGGTTTCATATCGTGTATCGTTACAGCCCTACTTATCAGTGAACTTATTCGCACTATAAGTCAGAACGAAGCCAGATGCGAAAGTTAGCTAAAATTGCTTTTTCTTTATATTATCTTATATAAAGCATGGCCTTGGTGATGTCAGAGATGGAAAGTCGTTTGAGAGGCGTAAAAATCCATTTTATTTTGATTAAAAATTATGAAGATTGTTTTGTTTTTGTTTTTTTCCCCTCACATAAACACTAGATTAACACCGATCAGGAATCAGTATTAAGCAACCAGGAATGAGTAAAAAAAATATTTAAGAGGGAAAAGGGGCGGGGCTTGATTTTTTTCAAGTCAGGAAATGATTCTAAGAACAACGATTTGCTAAAACAATGGCAGAATTGCTATCTGTTTATACTATCTAAAATAACAAAGCCTAGACAATGCCATCAGAGACTAGATGTTGTTAGAGAGGCTGACCAACCTGACGATTGGACAGTGAAGTGTCCGTTAAATACCAGATGTGAGTAAAAGAGTCAAATTAGATTTTTATGGTCTTTAAATCAAAGTACAGACATTTCATATGGTCCCATTTTATCACCAAGAATATGTATATTGCACAATAACAAGAAAAAACTCTTTTCAAATGGTCTTCGATGAAGTATGCACATCTTGACATCTGACAACTACCCATAAACAAGCCTCACAACAGGCAGTAAACAACTGTTTAACTGTTTTTTACTAGCTTCTTATCAAATGTCCCTCACATTCTTTTCCATTTTCTTGCGCTCTCCGTTATGGATTTCTCACCTCCCCTCTCTCTTTCTCCTGGGCTTGTAAAGGAGAGGATATCCTCTGGCCTTATCTAATAGTCTGCTGATTGTGCAACGGCTGCCCCGTCCCAGAAAGGCAGCAGCTTGCTTTGTGAAAGTGCATGTAGCACGGAGCACAAGGGTCAAGGTTTACCAGCAAAAACAAACCATGGAAAGAAAAAAGTTGGTCATGTTTTCCTGCATCGGGGATGAGAAGGAGACAGAAATAATGGAGAAACAGGGTGGTGACAGGGAAAAGGTGGAAGTGTGTGATAGCCTCAGGCTACGTCTGACAGTACTTAACATGCAGTGAAAGGAGTCAGTGGTCTTTAAAGCGATAGTTCACTCTAAATAAAGAGAGTCTTTCTTTCTTTCATGCAAGCAACTATATGATATTTTTCCTGGCTAGAAGATTTTAAAAGATTTTTATCATATAACAACACACATTTCTGCTTTATAAAACAAAACAATACATAATAGTGCTGTAAAACGAGTAATCGCAATTAATCACATCCAAAATAAAAGTTTTTTCTTTACATAATATATGTGTTTGTACTGTGTACTTATTTATTTTGCATATATTAAAACACATACAGCAAATATTTTTAAAGTATGTATATTATTTGCATTTGCAATTTGTTTACTTCTATTTAATATTAATATTAATTATATATATTTAAAAGTAGCTGATCCGAGACCAGTTTTGTAAACAAAATAAGGAATTAAACCAGGGTCCTCAGACTGGATTGGGACTGGCCTGTACTGCTTCGGATCAAAACTGGAAATAATCCGAAGATCATGGACGACAGATACAGATACCAGATGGAGCGAGTTTGTGTGGGAGAGAAAATATGAAAAAAAAAGACATTAGCGGAGTGATTATGTGCAGCCTATATCGGCAAAACTCAGGGGTGATCTTCAGTTCACGACGAGAGAGAGAGAGAGAGATGAAAAGATAATATCAGCTACATGCAGGATGAGAGAGATGAACACGCTCATCTGTCTGTATCCTCTAATCTGAGTAAACAGGGCGATGTTGGTGTCACACACAAGGGCGTGGAAATAATAGCTCAAGCTTCGCAGCGCACATCTGCGATAATCTTTAAGTTAGGAGGAAAATATGGCTTATAATCCAGTGTTGAGGGACGTGCACGTAACAGAGCTCCAGGGGGTGGGGGATAAAGCGGGACTTTTCGACATCATTCTCTGTTTAAACTCAAGCAAACAGGCGACTGTTTCCATTCAATCATCGTGTTTACGTTTTCTCAAACTGTAAATCAGTCGACACAGACTGTTTCATTGTCCGCTAATAATTTGTAAACACACACAAAATCAGCGGAATTGCTGCTCTGTGTTTGTTTTAAAAGAGCCCGTTTAGAACAATTCTCCGTCTGCGCTGGAAACATGCCACTTTTCACACAAGTTTACGCGGACGCAATCCTCTTAAGAGTAATCACCCACCTCTGGCTTATACTAACACAGTCACGCTAATCTTCTCTGAGGAGAAAGTGAGTCCCGGAGCTTCGACGACGTCAAAAATTCGCAAACTAGTTAAACTCAACTAGCTATATTTTTGGGGACAAAATAATTTAGTCCTGCATTTTCCATACACTATTAAAAATTTGCTATTTAGTATAACCATTTTTTGGTTTCGTAAGTGAAGCAGTTTAATAATGTGCAATGGATAGGTTCTACACACTTACAGCACCACAGAAGAACCATCTTTGGTTCCTCATAGAACTTTTTTAAAACCATTTTGAAGAACATTTGAATAAATTAAAGAACCTTCTTCAATGGAAAGGTTGCATGGATGTTAATACGGACGCAATGGAAGAATCATTTTATCTTCGGAACACCAATTAAGACACTAGTGATCAAATCCAAGAGACCCTCCATAGAAAGGTAGTAAATGTGACTCGGAAGAGAGGAAATCGTTTAATTAAGTTGATTTTTTTTCTTTGTGCAAAAAATGTATTCTCGTAGGTACATAAAATCACAGTTGTCATGTAAACTGTTTTAATGGTGTCCTTACTGCCTTTTGGGACTTGAACGTGGTAGAACGTTGCGCTTCTGGATGAAGTTCTTATGGGTTTGGAACGGCATGAGTAATGAATGACATGATTTTTGAGACATCAATTCATGATTTTTGGGTGAACTAGTAATTATATAAAAAAAAGAATCAAATCTCTTTCCTTTTGTGCAATGAAAAGACTCATGGAACCATTTATAATCATTATATTTAAGGTCAGTGTGAACCGAAAGTTTGCGGCCGATTTTACTTCCGTATTGTGATGTACTTCAGAGAAAAACAGTATACTGAATGAGTAAACTAGAGGGTGCGGCTTATTTTTCTACTGTATTAATTGATCATTTATTGGATGAGAAAAGTAGGTGTTCCTTCAGAAATGAAAAATTGAGAGTTGGTGGGTTGTATTTAATGATGTCATGCCCAAGCCACCAAACTGATGTCATCAGAGAAGGCTCGTCATTATAAATAAAGGTCATTTTGATTTCGCGCAGACTGTATGAATGTATGAAATCCAAATGTCTTCTAGAGTAAACCTGGATAACGCTCTGCATTTGTAGAAGCTTATTTTTGAATATGTTGTGAAACGTGGCTATAAACACTTACCATTTTCTGGCTGGTCCTTGATGTCGCCTTCACTGGGCTGGTTCGGACTTTCAGCCTGCCCCGTTTCTGTAGAAAGACACACAAAGAAAGTTAGACTTTTGTTTCATGCCCACAGTGAAATCGGGCACTTGACAGCCTCTCAAAAACCGTTTCTGCCGTCTAAAGACTCGAGATACAAAAACGTCTAGTCCAGAGTACCAAGGAATCACCGTGCTGACCATGCAGTCTGCCAGCCAACCGCACACTGGCCTCGCAGGTGAAACCCTACGCTGATGTGCGTACACAGGAGGCCACCGTGTTGCCGGTTCAATAGAGCTGACTGCTGCCACAGTATAGGCTGACAGACAACTGCATGCGTCGTAAATAAACTGACTGTAGATGTGATTTAACAGGTTAGGTAATGTGGTTTATTACATATATATGAACAATAATGTAAATTTCCTTTTTTAGCATATATGAATAATATTATAATAAAATTATTACAATTCACAAAATCTAATAAAAGTGACTGTGATTGTATAAATCAATTGACAGGCCTAACTGTAAATTTCAGACTGTATTTTTTAGCATTCAGACGCAAAGGGAAGTTATCGGAATAGAAGGTCTGACTGTACTCTAGCCAATGTCCTTTTGGCACGCGGCTCGGTAGGTCAGACCGACAGTGGGGTCTGGGCTGTGAATTCACACTGAGTGTGCTATTTGCAGCCGAGGCACTTATGGAAATAAGTCTAGAGAGAGAGAAAGCCTTCAGACCTGGGTGTACTGCATAAAAAAGGCCCTATAAATTTGATGGGCTCCGATTTTTCCCCAAGAAGTGCTCTTTAACGGTGCCATTAGCTGCGATAGCAATGATTCGTGCCGTGACGTTAAGGGAACTTTCGTAAAGATTCACCCGGGTCCCTTTAACTCTTCTACGACAGCCAAAAATTGCAAAGAAACACCCTTTAAGATGATTTAGAAGCTGGGGTGAGTATTGATTTCCCACTGGAGATAAAATAGTCATGCTGGGAGAAATATTACTTATGTCGCGCTAGAAAGCACACGAAACAAAATGGCTGGCAAAGTTGGGAATCTAATTCATGACTTTACACACTTGACTTTTGGGCAGAATACATGTTAAAAATCTTACTTTGGAAAAATAAATGTTAGAAAGTAACAAATAGGCTAAATCACGCAATGATTAGCATACAATAACATTTTACATTTTAGTTTGGAAAACTCGGAAATCACGGAAAACTAATTTTTGATGAAAGAATATAAAGTTTCATGACCTTTTCACCTTACATTTTTTCGGGCAGAATATATGTTAAAACGTCAACACAAACGTGCAACACAAATGTAACAAAGGCTAAACTGCACTAAAAATTAAAATACAAAAATGCGGTTAACGACGAATACGAAAAGAAACGATTACGAAAATAAAAGGATTTATGACTACTTCCACTTTATTTAAACGGAATACACGCCACACAAATGCAACACAGTCTAAATTGTAGTTGCAATAATTAGCATGCAAAAATCATTCAAATTTCAGTTAACGATAAATCACAGAAAGTAACTTTTGATAAAAGAAAAAGCAAAACCCAGACCCCCACCACCCAAAAAAAAAAAAAAAAAAAAAAAAAACTCCGTCCAGCCCCTTCATCTGCTTCTAGACAAAGTAAACAATTTAGGGCCTTGTTTGCATTCAGCTCAGCGTTGCCGTCTGCATCAACAGTTTAAAACAAAGGCAATCTGAAGAGTGGGCCGAAACAACCAAAAAAAAAAACCCACACGCAGCAACACCCACCCCCCGCCCCAGCAACAGCCCAGAGATATGTGAAAGCGCAACCAAAGGGGCCGGGAAACCGGGTGCCGGGTGGGTGCGTGTGTGCAGGGACTTTCACACACTCTCCCAGTTGCCCTCCGCGGACCAAGTGCTCTCTCACACAGTGCCCATTGCTAATTAAATATGCAAATGAGGCGTGAGACCCAGACTCAGTGTGTCACATCTGCATTTACCCCCTGTCGAGGGCCCTCAGAGAGCGAGGGGGGAAACAAAAAAACCCCTCCCGCCCGAAATAAACAACAAAAAAAAGACACTAAACAACAAACAACTAAATACCGTGCACAAACAGGCCCATTCACCAGGCCTAAATCCTCTATACAAGAGCATAACAAGCCACTCTATGGGCAGCCGATTGAAAGACAGAGGAGGGATGGTTCCTGCGTATCTCTAATTTTGTTCTCACACCATCAAAAAGATAGGAACGCCGTTTGGGTGTGGGAGAAGAAAAGCAACCTGGAGTGACTCAGTCGACGTGTTATTCCGCCTCGGTTCGACAGCGGAATTCATTCCGAAACAATCAGAAAGGGATGCCGAGGTAAAACGTCGTTTAGCGTCCTAAAACAAGCATGGGATAATTGAGACGGGCTCAGGTTGCTTGTGAACGTGGCCGAATTAGTCGGCGAGGTGATTTCCTAATTAGATCATTAGGACCGGCTTGCGACGGCAGGCAGGTTGGGCAGGAACGTTATGCCCCCTGGCCTGCCTTCGACTGGCTCCTTCCTCTCCCAGGCCAGGCCGAGGGCTTTAGGGGGGCGTGCGTATACACTCACACACACACACCGCCTGGTCTGTTTCATTATGCATGCGCTAAACCATCTGTACTTCTCGCAGGTCCGCTCGTCCCAACCCGCCGCTTTCTCACCAAGTGCTTTGCTGTAATCCAATTGTGTGTTAAAACCCCGCTTTCAAAAGGCCCTTTACACAGTGGGCTCAGGAACACGAAGGCCTATAAAAGGAGGCAGAAACTTAATTTAGAAATACAAACGGGCCTTTCTGGAGTATCAATGGAAGGTGAAGCTCCAGGGATTGGAGCATTGTTTCCACAAGTATCGTCCCCCAGATTTATTTATTTTTTTTCACAGACATTATGAGATGGTGGGTGCCGGTTTCCTGCGTGGTCACACTTGAGACTATCCGGACAATCTGAGAAACTCGGAAGGAACGTGTTTTAGAGCCATCGCCACAGCAACACAAATATGCGTTTTGTTTCGTTTCTTTTGGGAGTAGCATATTTGGGCCATGATGCACATTACATAAAAATTACTTGGGGGATAAAAAAATAAAAAATAATTTCTGGGAACTGCAATGAGTCACAGATGGGAAACATGTCGGTGAAACCTGAAATTGTGAGCGACGTGAGAAAAAAGGGAGGAAAGGCAAGAGAGAAGGAGTAAATAAAGTGGCATATGAAATATTAAACCATTTTTTTCACCAAATTTTTGGAAACTAGAATATTATTTCTAGTATAGTATAGTATAGTAGTATATTTTTTTATAAAATTTATATATGTTATTTGATTAATTTAATACATCCTTGATTAATAAACAAATTAATTTATTAAAAAAAAATTACTGAACCTAACTTTTTTGAAGGCTAGTATTATATATATATATATATACACACACACACTTTATCACCATTTCATGCCAAGACAGCTTGTCATTCTTCTGCACGGGGAAGTGGAGAAAGACGTTTGTTTCCGTCAGGCCGCTGCCCGTGTTCAGTGTTTGAGTAACCCTGACCTCTCCCCCTGAGCCTTTACGTCACACCATATTTAATAAGAGGCAGTGTTTAGACAGGACCCTTCTGCTTCTCCTCTATAGATCAGCCCGTTGCCGAGGCTTGTGCTGTTTTTCTTCTCTCGTGGAGCGTCGCTTGTTTACACTGCTGTTTTCGGAGGACCGGGAAGCGAGACGGGAGAGGATAGTGTTACAGGCCGTGTTTACAGATCCTGTCTGGATTTTGAATAGTAATACTGGCGTGTTTTCTTTCATTCTTCTGTAACTTTTTGAGAAATACAGAATGCACTTTTAAGGACAGGGACCAAGGTTGGGCAGCCCTAGCGGCTTTGATGTGCTTCAGTCAAGCTCGTGCACCAGAGCAGGGTGTGTAAAAATGAGCAGAATCCACTCTGCGGTCTCCCAGCGATGACATTACGGGATCATTGTGGTACAGTAAACCAACTATTGCAATCCAGCAAAAAGCAATAAAACTACCCGAGTCTCAATTATTCTTCAGTCAGTGTGACTTGAGCTATTCCCCCCTGCAAACATAAAGCTGAACCAGACTGTAAGAGAAAGCTATCAATAAGCGCTAGCGCGGTGAAGGAATGCCATGTTTCCTTACTTGAACTTGTAAATCAGCTCTTGTGCTAGCGGTGTAAGACAAGCTGTCTGGATTGCCAAGCTACCGTTACCAAGACACAAAAGCGGGACATTCCTGACTTATTTGAATCCATGTTCCCCCTGGACTGGCGGGGGCACTGGGAACAAGATATCATTATTAGCTAATGCAAGATGGAGGGTGGAGTACTGAAAAGCTTGCATAGAAATTGGAATAGCTTGGTTTTATAACCTAGTTACCTGTCCTGCTGTCTGTATAGGTAACAATAACCTTGTACAATGAGTGACTGATTTGTAAAGTTCATGGTTGCGCAATCCTGCGACTGTGCTGTTAGCATGGTGCTAAGCTAACAATGTGATACTTTGACAAACATAAAATACGGAGAATGCACAAATACTGAATAAAATGGTTCTAGGTTTTGTGATAAATGACTGCAAACAACTGCATAAACCACAAATTTGGGATTAATCACTTTGGGGTTTTTTGCCACATTTTAACATGTTGCTAAGCTAACAATGCGGCCTTTACAGATTCCAAAAATGCAGTGCATTTTTTAAAAACTAACTTTCACTAAGACTGCGAAAAACTTTTTTTCTCTGCGCTCAAACTTTGTGTAGTATCGAGTGGGTAAATTTTCCTCTTCACTTCCTGAGATCTTTTAATGTACACCTGTTCTGTACGCTCCAGTGCCCTTCAGACTGAATATATATATATATATATGCTTCCGACAGTACACAAGGCAATGGAACATAACCTTAGTCTCTCCATCCTTCTTTCTCTGGCTGGTCGAAATGTTCCAGAGGGAGAGAAGGAAAAAGTGTACCATCCTCAATGCTAGCAGCTCCTCTTTGGGAAAAGATGTATTCCCCTGGCCTGTAGGCAAACCCTTTCTTTCTTCCTGAGCGCTGTGCTTCTCGACTCCCCTGATATGAACTACAGTTTCTAGGAAAAGGCAGGAAAGGCAAGCAGGGGAGGAGGAGGAGGAGAAAAAGTTCTTGGCCTTTTCCCAGGAAGCGAGAGCGAGAGAGAATCAGAATCCCAGAATTCCCCTGGGACATGGTGAAATATACAGCCTTGGGGCCACTTTCAATTTACTCTCTGCAGTTCTCGTTCCCTCTCTCCCTCTCTAAATAGCCGGGCTGTGAGAGAGAAGTCGAAGCTGTCAGGGATCTAATGTGTACCGCGACCTCCTGTAGCCCTGATGTGGAGAAATAGAAAGATCGCGAGTGGGTCAAGTGTCTGTGTGAGCACGGATTCCTCAAAGGGAGTACGAGGAGAGGGGAATATCTGCAACACCAAATAAGAAAAGAACAAAAACCAAACCGAAATACATTGGACTTTGACAGCGAGATTGAATTTAAAACACCAGAATCAAGTGATTAGGCAAAAATGAGACCTTTGGAAATAGCCGGGCCAAAAGCAGCCTAGACTTCTCCAAACAAAAAGCCACATTGTTGTGATGCCTACTTCCGCCAGCTCCAGACACATCCTGTCTTTGTTTTCAGAGCGCCTCTTGCTTGCCCTAGTTGATCCCACATGGTGGCACAGGTAGAGGAGTTTGTCCTTGTTCTGACAGCGAGGATCTTTCGACAAATATAGTTGGAAAAAAAATAACCAGGCTCTCCATGTGGTCCCTGGGGTCCAGGAGAACCACACAATCGGCAGTACTGGCATTGTTATTCCTGACTCTGAGCCTATGTGTGCTGTAAGGAGAGAAGAATGCTTGCGTTAGACCTCTGTCAGGCCTGATTTCCTGCCGAAGAGGAGCTGTGTCTGAGGACGCGGCACTGAATTTAAAAAAAAAATCCCGTCAGTTTGATTGTCATTTGCGAGAGATATAATCTCAGTGAGTACCGTGAGACCCTCCATTTGTGGCACGGGAGTCTGTGTGTGTATGTACGTGTGAGCCGTAATTCATCGTTCTCCAGGAGCCCAGCTGACAGGCTCCAGCTGCAGACGTGCAACGTTCATGGTGGGTGTTCATTGCTGTCAGGATCGCCGACACACCTGTCTCCACAACAACCAGCGCCTGTAGCCAGGTAGTCCGTCTCCAACTGACACGGAGGTGTCAATGCTTGCTACAGTCGTCATGCTGACAGTGAGGTGAAAGATGAGACTTCTTTTGACATGCAATACTCCTTACACAAAGGAGTTACACACACTCCAAAGCCATAAAACGCAAACTCTAATATAGAAAGAAACGATGACATGAAATGGGGGTTTTTATGTAACAAGCTTTTTGACAGCTTGTACCAAGTAGAAATTCAAAGACAAACGAAGCTTTGCTACTTGCTAATTAAAGGGATAGTAAGAACTTTCTTTGTCTTTAAAGCACACTTTAAGGTATTTTTTGTTGAAAACCAAGAGCTTACATAGACAGCAATGCAACTGACACTTTTAAAGGGATAGTTCACCCAAAAATGAAAATTTGATGTTTATTTACCTACCCCCATGCAATCCAAGATGTAGGTG